>JAOBAT010072390.1:0-21580 GCA_026413305.1 Hydrozoanthus tunicans | reverse complement strand
ATGCCTGGGGTTTCCACGGGGCGGGGGGGGGGGTGCTCGCGGCTGGAATTGACTCAAACATTACAAATGTATGAGTGATTAAGAGAAAGAACAGGTGGATCGACGTGGAAGTTGTAACAATGTGAGATTGTACAACGCCGTTTTTAACTAGCGGAAAACAAATAGAATGTATGGTATAACCGATAAACGGACAATAATTTACCGATAAAGTTTGCAAGTGCGGTAGACAAAACGAAAACAACTGGTCTGCGCTAGGCTCGAAACGCTGCCCTGGGATTGACGAGTCGAACTGACACCAGCCGTTCGGCCACTGCATCACCAACAAGATACAACCAAGATTATCTCACAAGCTACAATATACACTTAATGTGTAGTCCCGAGGAAACAGTGAGTTTTGTTTTCCCGATCGTGAGTTCCGATGTTTCCCGAGACAAAGTCTAGGCTTGCTCGCCCGGAAAATTTGCAGAACTGCACTGCATGCAGTTTTCTGCGTTCGCTGGACCGCGGGGTTGGTAGTTACAAAAACAGTTTTTGAGGAGCGAAAAAATGCTTACAAAAATGGAACATTTGACTGATCTGTAAATGATAGTAGTCTGTTTATGTTTGTTTGTATTTTATTTGATTCCAAAACGACCCTCCAATCAGAAAGAACTATGAATCCAGTATCCCCATCTAAAGAGCTGCTCTCCGGATTGTCTTTATCGGACCCTAAGGTTGAGTCACAACCACTGTCGGAGACCGCATCATCACAATCGACGATTTCAATTCCGCTTGCATTGCCCACTCAAAACTGAACTAGTATTAATTCTCGTGTGGTGTGACAAAACATACTTAATGTATAGCCCTTCGGGGAAACATTTAGTTTTGTTTTCTCGATCGCGAGTCCCGATGTTTCCTGCGAGTCAAAGTTGAGGGACATATAGAACTCGAGGGAAAGCAAAACTAACGTGTTTCCCGATTTAGTTTAAACTAAATCCAACACCATTAGAATCGACGTCTGAATCAAGTACTGTCGAACTTAAGCCCTGTTCATACGTCGCACAATTATCGAATTTAATGAGGAAGAATTTATTTCAAAGCACTCCATGCAATAAAATGCGACAATTCCGCGACGTATGGAACAAGTTATCGGCGAAGAACTGAATTCGTCCAAGACTTTTTATCCGTCTTTCGAAGGCGGATAAATTAAAACGTCTTAATATAACATACAGCATCACGCTTCAGACATCGGGTCAAATCACCGAAGGCTCTACCTGGGCCGGTCGAATAAAATCTGTCTTCTATATAAATCGAATTTAATGTAATTCTATTCGTCTGAATTAAACTTGACGTATAAACAAGGCCTTAATTATCCATGTCGAGTCGACCCAAATTGGTTATATTAGATTCGGTACAAGTAAAGTTCGACGTTTGAATTGAGCCTTGGGTGTACACAATAACTTTATAAGAACCTGGCTCGGAAAATATTACTGGTTTTCACACCAAAAAAATGTACTCGTTTTTTTTTTCTTTCAAGCGCAAACATTCCGGAAGCTTGAAGCTATAAACAAATCAAATGAATGAATTCATGATTTTGTACCTCATTGTGAAAGAACAATGTTGGAGGCCAACCGTTCCGCGCGCCTCGGGTTTGTTCTTAGCATGTTTTTAGATCACTGCGGCCGATTTTTAACCAGATGCGCGTACGATCAACCTTATAAAAAATTTAACTCTTATAAAGAAATAAGCTGAGTGTACACGTACGTATTAAAGAATGGAAAAGTACGCAGTTATTTGGGATGTTTATCGATACTGGTAATGACGATGAGAATGTTCTGATACATTTTGGAAATGTAGAGACTTTTGAAAAAAGTGGCAGTTTTAAAGCCATTAACGTTTTCATCATCAAATTGACACAAAGCAATGGAGGAGCAAAACTGTTGATACTCAATTTCAGTAACGTCGCAGTTTTTGAAAGAACCAGTTTCGACCGGCCGTTTCTCCAGACTAAGTCAGAAGACCAAGTTTTCGCATGTTCCCGTTTTTCAAAGAGTATCTTGAAATCTAAACTTAGTACTTTATAACGTGGCAGATCAGAAGGTGGAACACTTTGATGTTTTTTGTTTTGAGACCAAAATGCCAGAAAAAGCATTTTCATTGTGGATCTGTGCGCCACGCTGAACATTAATTATAGCCTTCCGTTTGAGAACGGCTCACCAGCCCGCATTTCCGATTCGATTGTCTTCCCCATGTGTTCCTGCCCGTCTATTTTCTTGATTTTGAAAAACTGTAAGAGAATCCCGAATGGTTTTAAAACATAACACATTTCAAGTTCTTGCGGAGAAAAAATTTAACATATGTGTATAAAGTTGAAACAAAGCAAGTTTAAACCTTTGAACGAAATCTAAATGATTTTAATTTGACACTGAGAAAACAAGAAGGCGTGCCAAATTATTCTGCATCATGTCATGAATTATCCGGCTCTGATGAGCAAGTTGGCGTCACTGGCTTTGCTTCAACATAATTTTGTCTTACACGCTAAGTACTTTCTTCTTTACCTTTGTTTATGTTAGGGACTCTTTTTGCATTAGAAAAAAGGTACTTCTACACTGAGAGAAAGACTGAGCTACTATGTCCAGCTACCTTAATTAAGGACTTTGGAGATTAGCAGCAACCGCATGCCACGCATTGATATTGGTTATACTGCCGGATATGAAGGCTGAATGGTATATATAAACTATTTTTGCACAGCTTTTTGGCTGAGACTGGGCTGTTTTTAAACATTTTTTGGCGATTTCAGCCTCAATCAGTTGTTCTTAAGTTGATCTTATTTCCTAATACTTCGGCAAACAGTTCCGAGCTAGTTTCATCGGGACGGCTACGCTGTACATGTTGGCCTACCTAAAAATACTATTACACTGAGTTGCACGTGTTCAGTGTTAAGCCTTCACAACGTAGGATAAAAATTCCACATGTTGAGCAAATGATTTGATGACTTTCGGCGTTTATCAGTATACACGCACACTGAGCTCAATGGGTTGTCAAGTTCTGAGAAAATAGTAAAGTATCAACGTGATAGCTGTTTCCGACTTAGTAAGGGCATCAGTTAAACGGTGTTATTTAAAAGTTCAATTACACAGTTAAGAACCCAATTGGTTGGAGGCGGACCAGTTGGCTATTTACAATAAGGTGTGGTGGATTTGACTCTGGGATCACCGATTGAAGCCAAATCCGGGCAGTGGTCAGAGGGAATACAGACAAAACATGTCGGTTGGAGTCCAATTTCGTAATGCATGTTAACAGGAAGTAGATGTAGAGCAGTACACGGTTTGACAGCGATTTGTTAAGTTATATCCCTTAATAATTTAGCTAGTATTGAAATATATAGATTAAAACTATCAGATACTTTGAACTCGAACTCTGGTCTACCAACCTACATTCCTTCTTAGTGCACATTGCGCAGCGACCGCTGGCCAGTTTTCTTTCTTTTTAATATACTCAACTCAAAACTAATCAATCCTTTCACTGGCACGCGTACGAACTCATACGATCAGCTTGATAAAATACGTTATGTTCTTCTCGCTTTCAAATAAAAACCAATAAAGTGGATTGGCTGTGTTTTCCCAGAAATACGAATTATTCGACTGACCTAGATAGATAAATTGTTTAGAGCGTCTTGTATTTCCGCAGAAGTATCTTTGACGCCGCAAGTGGGTCTGCTAGCTGCGTAATTTTAGTTCTTCTCCTCAACTTATACAGACGAATAGTTCGTCTCAGTCGGATAATTTGTCTCTCTTGGTAAATATGGTCATAGTGAGAAATTTCAGCATTCATTCATTGACTGGGGAAAGTATTTGAAAAGCTTTGGGGTAGTTAAGTCCGGGAAATGGGGGGTATTCCCTATATTGGAGTGGTAGGGCATAGCCATCGTATTTTTTGGGGGTCAAAATAGTTAGTCCGGTAATATAAAGGAAAACCGATGTAAAACCAAAAGCCTGGCATGGTATTTTTTTAGGGTTGAAAAACGAGAAGCTATAAGGATTGCTTGTAGTCCCTTGTTTTGGTAAACGTGCATGCGTACTGAACAATTAAAACAAAACTCGTTTGGCTAACCTTCTAAATATTCCGCTCGCGCCTTTAGCTATCTACCTGGGCCCAGTTGCACGAAGCCTGGATAAGCTATCCGCCGGATAAATGCTTTCTATTTTATGCAGTAAAACTATCATGAAAGTTATTTGACATCATTTAAACCATTACCTTAGGAGTCTTCCACTCACTTAACAACCAGAGATGAGAAATCAACAAAGAGTCAACCAGGCTTTGATTTATTAGTGACGACCATTAGCTTTTATCCAGCTGCGGATAGCTTATCCAGGCTTTGTACAACCGGGCCCTGCTGTACATCACGTTCGTTCAACGCAACACGAACGGGGAGGCTAAGCGTTGCCAACTATCCAGAGAAAAATGTCAATTTTCAATTGGTATCTTTAAACAGGGAGGTATTTTTAGGGTGCATGGAAAACTTTTGTGCCTTACTACTTTTTAGGGTATTATTGGGACTTTCCCGACTTCAGTCATCCCTACCATTTTAACCCTGAAATATCCCCAACCCCCGCCTATCTTAGGGAACCGACCGTTTTGGGAGGGGTGGTTTCCATCCACCTTCACCCCTTGTCAGGAAAAAGCTGATAATGGGCAGGAGGTTAGTAGAGAACACAACCCGCTACCTTAACCTTTAAAAGTCGCGTCCTTTATAATGGACAAAGCCAGTTTAACCTCTTCCGTAAGCATACTACGCTCACTCGTGAAAACTCTTTTTTCCACTGGAAGACAAACTTCACGTATTCGCTCCACCGTGTAACATCCCCTATATATGTTATGCTTTGTTGTTGCTGTTTCAGCTGTCGGTCAAATATATACTAGACGAAACAATTTGGGCAACACTTCAAGCAAAGTGAGCAAAGTAACACTTTCCAAAATCAAATTCGCCGCTTTGAAGTCTCTTTACCATATATGGAACTACCACCTTCCCATGGGCCTCCTGCTAACAAGTCACGCGGCCAAGCTCCCGGATTATGAGGGAATTTCGCTTAGTGAAATGGCCGCGCATGTATCTTTGTTTTGGCGTAGTACCGATTGAAAACCGGACTGATTCTTCAGCGAGATGTCATGATATGTGAATAAGACTCACCAGAGACAAACTATGTGTATTTGTTAAACTGTTTTACTCAACCTTATGGATATTTAAACTTTAGTTCTTTCTTGATCGTGGAAACATGTCTTCGAAGGTGAAAGTGGCAGTGCGTGTCCGGCCATTCAACCGGCGAGGTTTGTTTGCATTTTACACCAAGATTCGATTTCAAATCGTTTCGTATGATTCTCTTAGACATGACCTTGAAATTTGTTTTGAACAGAAATGGAACTAGGAGCAAAGGTTGTTGTTGACATGATGGAGGAACAGACAGTTCTATTGTCTTTGAGAGGCGACAAGTAAGTCCGAGTTTCTATCGGGCAGTCGGTATTTGATGTTGTATGTCGTGTGAAGTTATTGAAAGCAGAGTGTCGATCAAGTTGTATATAATATGTATTTAATCTTGAAAGAAGATAACTCGACTTAAACTTCCTTTTTTTATAAAGTGTTTAACAAATTAAGGCTTATTTTTAAATTGCCTATTTTCAAAAGATACGTTTGACTTTGAGGGAAGAAATGTGAAATATAGGCAATGTAGAAACTGGTGAATTTGGTTGATTATCCGACTGTCCTGGTCGGTTTTAACTATCATTTCGATGATTAAAATGAATTAAACGGGCATCGCTGTTTACTTCTAGCCGGCCTATAGAATTAAGGAGACCTTTTCTCATTTTTGCAGTCAACAAAACAAACGCTGACGAAATATCGTCCCGCTGTGTTGGGCATTTCTTCTATTCTATTGCAAAATCTGTGTCACTTCAGCATGTAACTGAAGTCCTTTTTGATTTCAAAGAAGATTTTACTTGGTAAATGACTCAAGGGGCAAGAATAAGTACACGTTTTATGAATCGTAGCAATGGCGCAAATCGTTTTTTAAAATTTTAATAGATTCTGCTGGTAAAATCGATGTCTACAGGTCGTTAGAAGTGGAAATGATATGCGAATATTTCGAATGTCTTCCCGAATGCTTCATATTTTGAATTGATGTTTCTGTAAAGATAAACGTTTTTTTTGTTTAATTTGGTTTCATCTGAATTATTTTGCGTTAAGGCCCAACATATATTGTAGTACTGCATGTATACGGAATTGTTATATTGTCGTCTCCCTGCCATAGATTAATGTTACATAAACGGCGAAATTCTTTTAAGACCCCTGTACAATGCGAGTTAATTTACATTTTGATATAGCTGCGAAGTCGTATTGGCTGCACAATTTGAATTATTTTATAATTATGATGGAAAGTCAAGTGCATTTTAGAAAAAGCAAAACTGATTTCTTCTGATTATTGAAAGCTGTTTGCAAAACATATGAACACGTTTTTATAAACAAAGCTTACGGTTTAAAGCGGGTTTTACACAAATGGAGTCTTTGATTAAGAATAAACATTTCTTTACTAAATGTAAACAAAAAGTTGTTTCTCCTCTCAATTGACTCAAATATGATTTAACTTTTCTCGTAGTTATTTCCTAATTGTTATTTTGATTTCTTTTTACATGGGATTTCTACAGGAAGCAGAACAAGGTAATGATTTGAAATACATTTAGAATCCAAGTTTTCTCTCAATTTCTGAGTTATATAGTGATTGGTTTTTCAATATTGATTAAGTTTTCATGTTAATTGCAAATGTACATAGTCTAAACTGTCTTAAATCTTCAGTTGATTTAATTTGTGTTGTGGTATTGTGCAAGCTTATTACGAATCGAACGGAAATGCTTGTCGGATATGTATCCCTTCTATATGATCGTCATTTTAGATTATGGCACGTTTTGAATTTATTCAAGTGTCAGAATCTTTCAAAAACGGTATTTACTTTTAGGTTGTGTATTGCTGAACATATTTACACAAATGTGGCTTTGTGTGGCATATGAAAATATTTGTAGCACAGTTAGCCGCCCGAATCTAAAAGTAAAACCGAATTAACAAAGTAGTTTATATTTTAGGTTTTAGCATTAACCTGTACCCGATTTGTTTGGAAACGTCTCAGCATGAAAAAATCATGAACGATTTATGTAAAATAAAGTTAGAATAAACCAGCTCTTTTTAAGCATAGTTTTAAAAAGATAGATAGTTGGAAATGTATTTTTAAAATTTAAAGCTCCTAAGAACATAAATTGTGTATGTCTTTGGCTTGGAATGGAAACATTTTTGATTTGGTATGTCATAGCTGTCAGTTTTTTGAATGACCTCTGAAAGAATTTTATGCTTATACTAGCCCATAATTTAATGAAATTGAACATGAAGCATGCTGTACTGTCGCCAACATTGTCTGAAGTTGTTTTTAGCACTTTTTCTTAACCACAACAGTTCTCTGTCAGTTTTGTGAATCTTGCTTACTTTGCACCCTTTTTAAAGATAGCTGTGTGTTATATTGTCATTCTATCAAAACATAATTTATTTCCTGTGAAGAATCTTTTTATTACACTGTTGGTGTTAATTACTTTAAAATAAGTGTTTTGTTTAGCTGATCAGGAAAGGGCAATCAGAATTTTCAAAATTTGAATCAAGAGTTGTCATGAATTTTGTAATGATCATTTATAATTTTATGTTCTTCTAACCCCATTAAAGTAAATATGAGTAATGTTTGCCTTGGGTGAGCAGAAATCAGAGAAAGGTCACCCGACTGGTTAGAAAGGATTAAAAACTTATATTAAGTACAACATTCCAGTTTGAGCTAAAAATGGCACCGTTTTAATTAGCTGAAACTCTGTCTGTCGATATATACATTGTTTACTTTATAATGTAGTTTGTACGTAAAAGGAACCTGCAAAAAGCTGTTCTTCTGAACTTGTATTTACAAAAAGGCCGCAAGCTATTTGCACCAGACTTTTTTATTACTGTCTTGCTTTCGATTTTTTTATTTCATGTTTTTTTTACTTAGTAAAATTATGCAAGCATATGATTTCCTGATGCCACTCGCCCAAAATAAATGGCAAGTAGTTAGATAAATTAATAAGACATAGTAATTATATGAACAAAAAGGCAAAAACCGCAATTTATACAATCTGTCATGTACTAAAATTAAAAATTTTTGAGTCACACAGGACCAGAGAGTTATTGGATTGATTTCTCATGAGCATGCACAGATAATTGATTGTTCTCATTTACCAACCCAAACCTAAAGCCATGTAATACTGTACATATCTTGTTAACTTTGTTTGAAGCTCAGTCTGTCTGGGAAAATATTTACCATCAGTCTTTTATACAGACCCCCTTCGCTCAATTTGTATACTGAAAGACCTCAGGCACATATTTTTCCAGAACAGACCTCGCACTTGTTTATGAAATCTTAATTAATCAAACAACACAGCTCAACTTCTACCAAAAAAATTCTTTATCTTTGATTGTCAGTTACATATGTAATTTTTGTAAAATTTGTATTCTGTAATTTACTTTTTTGTTATCAACTTTAATAATGATATACTACTAAATTGCTAATCTTGTATACTCTGTAAATAACCTTGTAAATGTTTTTTTCTTCTATCATAATATTGTATACTTTAAACATTTATAGTGAGGGTGTCTGATCTAGAGTTTTAAGCCTGAGGCTTCTATCAGACATCCTTGCCAAAGAAAACAATTTTTTTTGTACTATCTTGTAATTACTAATAATATCATTCATTTATTGGCAAATATATGTTTATATGTAATACATGTTGGTAAAAGCTACCCAAGACTCCGCTTCTGAGGATGATGTTTGCTTTTACTTTTATTACATCTACATTCTGAAAAGTATGACAAAACATACTGCTTTCTCGATAAAAAAATGTAAAAATGTTGGTTCAACTTTAAATGTTTCAGCCATAAGTTTGTGCCTGTTTTATCTCTTGAAAGTGTTTTTTGATGATTTTGATTTAAATTGGGAAAGGAAATGATTTTGGTACCCAGAAATTTACATTATTGCCAAAGAAATAAGTTACTGACAGAAAAAGATTGTTTTGATATTTGTTGATTGACTTTGTCACCATCAATTTGATGACCTTCATTCACTTTGACTCATCTTGTTGCTGACAATATCTTAAAGGTACTTAATTATAGCCATGCATGCATCGTAATTTTGGTAAATAATTGCAATGCATACTGAAGGTAGGTTTTACTTTTTGAAGCCACATGCATAATTTCAAGTAAATACATATGCAAATGTTGAATGAATATATGATCACTTTCTGCTGATTGATATTGTATTGTAGTTTCAAGAGAGCCTTATTTAATTTGTATATGTAGCTGCAACAAATTATACAAATAGCAATTTGTATGTTCAATGCAACTTATCTGTTTTAACATTCATACAAATTATTCCAAACCCAATATACAATAAAACTATGATAAAATGAACCAACATGTATAATGTGCCCTTGGGCATTTAAAAACCAACTTTTGAATAGAAAAACTTCACGCCCTCCCCTTGAACTAAGCCCCAAGGGGTTAAATTTAGAACAAATAAATTTAAACATTACATTGAACTATTATTTAATACTAAATAATAAAAAAGGACATTAACTTGTATACATGTACACATATTAACAAGTACATTTAACTGATATCGATTTAGCTTATGTAAATTAATTATTATAAATGAATGATTGTTTATTTTAAAGTATGATGTTATGCGAGAACCATTTTTTTATTGAATGAACCAACAACAAAACAAAAGGGTTTTTTTACTCATGGGAATTGTAATATACTGTGTTGCAAAAAGTGAAACTTACTTTATTTTGTGTTTCTTTTATATTACAGACGTTCACCTTTGATCATAGTTTCTGGTCCATTGATGAAAACAACAAGAAGTTTGCAGGTTTGTTTTAGTATTCCTTCATGAGTCAAGATTTAATTTGAATGTACCAGTAGATACCTGAGTTTTTAAATTTCAAGCAGTTTACATAATAAATAATTACCATATTTTTCTGGACTATAACCTGCAGGTTATCTGCTAACTTTACTTTGTATTGGAGAGGGTGCATGTAATCTAATAGAATGGGTTGTCTGTTAGGTTCTGAAGTTAATCTGGGTACAAGTATGGTAACATTGGTGGTGTTTTCAATAAAATGTTCAATAAACCTGATGATAAAATGTGAGGCTTCAGGGTCCGAAATTAATTTTTTCATAAGGGAGCCTTCTGGCAACTTACAGTACCTAAAAATAAAGGTCTCCAGATGGAAGGGTTTGGTCGCCAAACAAAAGTGTAAGTCAATTTTGGTTTCTTCCCCTAGAATTGCGGCTTTGTTGCTCAACTTGCCACAACATAACAAAACAATTTCTCTGGCACCTTCATTTTAGTAAACTAAAGCACAAAATTTAGCTGGGTAAATAATTGTTGCTGTTTGTTGTCCATGGGAGCTTTCCATTTTCTTCCACAAAAAGCACTTTTACCTTGGTCTTGGATATTCAAATTCCGAGGAGACAAATGGTTAGTGGCTAGATGGCGACCAGTTTTATAACTTTGGTCACCAACTCACAGTTTATGGCCCCATTGGCGACCAGTGAGTTTCAATATTGGACCCTGGGCTTTGTATCTGTTGACTGTGAAAAAGGCCCCCGAATTTCCCTGCGAAATTGGGTAATTTCCCCGCAAATTTTAGTCTGTAAATCCAGCGAAATTTGCCCTTTTTTTCCACGAATTACCAAAAGCCCGGTTAATAAATCTGATGATAAAATGTGTGGCTTCGGGGTACAAAATTAACTTTTTCCTAAGGGAGCCATCTGGCGACTTACCTAAAAATAATGGTCACCAGATGGAAGTGTTGCATAACAAAACAATTTCTCTGGCACCTTAATTTTAGTAAACTATAGCACAAAATTTAGCTGGTAAATAGTTGCTGCTTTGTTTGTACAACCATCCACGGGAGCTTTCCGTTTACTTCCACAAAAAGCACTTTTACCTTGGTCTTGGATATTCAAATTCTGAGGAGACAAATGGTTAGTCGCTAGATGGCGACCATTTTTATAATTTTGGTCGCCAACATTAAGTTTTTGGCCCCATTGGCGACCAGTGAGTTTCAATATTGAACCCTGGACTTTGTATCATTTGTTTTTTTGTAAGCTTCTCTTAGTCATAAAAATGATGGGGGGGGGGGGGGAACAGGTTACCTACAGTCAGGGGCTCATAGTCCGGAAGTATGGTAATTTACATTGATCAGCTAATTTTGTTTTTGTATATTGAGATCATATTCAATCATTAAACATCTCTTCTTAGATCTTTTAAATGTGACTTTTTTAAACTAACAAGTGTTGCCAGTAGGAACAATTTCATTTTCACTATAGAAAAAAATCGATGTTAGATTAAAATAATTGCTCTGTTAACTTTCCAAATTTTATACAGCAAATGCAAATTATTTTTGAACACATGTTTATGACCGACAGGTTTTCTCCAAGGTAGCATAAAGTTTTTTGTTCAATAATTTATTGATCATATGACCGGAAAAAAAAATAGCTGGCTGTATTTAATAATAAAATATTTTTTTTCTTTTCATGATCAAGAAAAAGTGTATCATGTTTTACAAAGTTTTCTTGAGGGTTACCAATGGCAATATATTATTTTGCATAAGTTTGCAAATTAAATGCATTGCCTGTATGGTTGCATGGTATATGCAATGCCTGTATATTTGCAAAATAATATGCAATGCCTATATGTGTAGCTGCGTAGTATGTGCAATGCTTGTATAGCTGCATAGTATATGCAGTGCCTGTATAGCTGTATAGTATATGTAATGCCTATATAGCTGCATAGTATATGCGTGCCTATATAGCTGCATAGTATATGCAGTGCCTAATATATAGTTACATCATTTACATAGTACATGCAATGTCTAAATCTTCAAAGATTGCATTTAATATAATTTTATACAGTGCCTGAATATCTACAAAGTTTGCATTATTAGTATATAAGTTATACATTTTCTGTAAACTTGCTACAGTAGTTTCCCTTTTTCATAGACTCTTGTTCATTTTGTTTTATTTCAAGGTCAAGAAAAAGTTTATGGTTGTCTTGGGAAAGATCTTTTGCAAAATGCATTTGAAGGTTACAATGCCTGTATATTTGCATATGGACAGACAGGTAATGAGCACTGATGTTAGTTATTAATGTTTATAATAATAGGTGAAATGACAAGAATAAAAATTTTTGTTTTGAAAAATTCTGTTTAGCCCTTATTTACAATCCCAGTCAAATATCAACATTGCACATACAAAAAAAAATAAGATGTTTGATAATGAGAAAACAAAATACGATTACACATAGCTCAGAGTGATGCTCAAAGATAAAAAGTAAATTAATTAATTTTCCCAAATTTGCTCCTTGGAAACTGTGGGCTCTAGCTGAAAGAGTTTACTAAAACCAACTTGAAACGTTAAAATGTTTCCTTTAAAAACCAGCTATCTAAAACAACTTAGGTAGCCAATTTTTTGTTTCAGTTTTAATTTTCATCTTTGAAAATTGATGTTTTACAGACAGTGTACTTTTTATTGGGCCAGAAGAACAAGCATGATACTGTTTAAATATTTGATGGAAAAAGGCTTTTCAATTTAAAAAAATGACTGCTTAGATCAGTTTCAGTCAGTAATATACAATATAAACAAGGATATAGGTTAAAAATTTAACCAAAAGTTAGTGCTAATTGGCCTTTGAACAACTGGGCCCTGGGTTGAAGAATGCCTAAGATCAAAGCAAAAGTTTCTATGTCTAGATCTTGGAGGGACAAGGGTTAACCCTTTCAGTTCCACAGTATCAATATCTAATCTAGCTTTGCCTTAAATAACTTATTTAAGAGTACTTAAGACATTTGGTTCTCAGAGACAGTTATAATTGATCAAATAATCAAATTACTGAAGTTCTCCAAAACTTATTCAGTGAGAAGTAAGGGTTCTAGTTGGGAAACTTTAACAATGCAACTGGGACTGATAGGGCCAATATTGATAACATTTATTTTTCGCACCAGGTTCTGGGAAAACCTATACCATGATGGGAGCTACAGGACAAAAGGGGTTGATACCGCGCCTTTGTGATGAGCTTTTTGACAGGATTAGTAAGGTATGGCTGTTGTGTACTGGTCCAGCTTCTTATAAATGATTTTTAATAAGCATTTTGTAAGTCATGAAGAAACAGATTTTTGGTAACTGGTTTGAATCCAGGAGTAACAGTAGATCAATCAGTGAGATTGTCCAGGTTAGTGTAGTCCTTAGAAAGACTGTTGTCAATGTAAGTGATTGGCATTTCTACAACCTGTGTGGAAGTCATCTTCAGAGTCAAGTGAGGAATAGTGCATCAGTTGAATAGTAATAAAGTCTGGCACGCGAATACTTTTAAAACTGACCAATCAATATTAACAGAACGGAGCGCACACACTCATTTCATCAAATATAATATTATTAATTGTATATGCCACAATGGAACATTTTGCATCTGTAAACTTGTATAAATCATGAAGGAAATTGTCTGTTGATGATTTTTTGTCATTGTTGCCTTGTCACTTGACATGAAAATCATCTTTAAGCATAAGAACAAATCTCTACCTGAGAAATTATTGCTACAGTGAGTAATCTTGAATGTTTTGATTTCTAATATTCAAGTGAAATAATATTTTTATTTGACTTTTTTTTTAGAACGATGATCAAAATGTCACATACAGAGTAGAAGTTTCCTATATTGAAATTTACAATGAAAAAGTGCGAGATCTTTTGTGTCCCAGAGGGTAAGTTTCTCTCAACATTGATGTCTTATTGATCACTTCTAGTTATTTATAGGCTGAATAAATTATATAGTTTGTATACATGTGTAGTCTTATAGTTTATGATGGCCCAGAGCTGTGACTGATTTCACACTAATTTTTTCTGTGAAATTTTTCATTTCATTTCCTTCTACATTGTTTTTAAAATTTGATATCTTTTTAAGTAAGAACAAAATAATAATAAAGAAAGGGGTAAAAAGGATTGCAATCCAAGAACCAGAAATGCAGATAAAAGCAAAACAAAAAAGAAAGAAAAAAAAAGAATTACATTTAGGAATCAAAGAATGCCATTGAAATAAAATGAAAATAGTTGATACCAAAATCTGTCAATGGAAGTTTGCCTCTTCAACAAAAAGGAAAAAAATGTTTCTAAAGCTAAAAGCAAAAATGACTGTTTTTCTTGTACACAACTGAAGGTGGTTTATAATCAAAGGGTCTAGACTGTGCAAAATGGCATATTAAGTGACTTTTGATGGAGTTGTCATTTCTCCAGCTACATTATCCTAATCATGATTTCTTCAAAACCACAGGTAGGATTTAGCATTTCATACAAAGCCACTTATGTTTTTGCACTAAGCCTTTCGATTAATCTTTCTTTTTCACATTTCCTTTGTCATTTGATAGACTTGTTGTTATGGCAGAACCTGTGTGCCATCTTAAAGTTCCAGGGGCGTTTTTGTTTCACTTACCTTCTGCACAAAAGAGTTGGCCCTATTCTTGCTACATGCACTCAGGGATTGTGTCTAGAAGTGCAGAAAACCTGCATTATTATGAAGTATCCCCAAAAGATTGCATCCAATTTCGCAGATCAGGGCTTTCCTTAATCTCCTTGTAGTTGGTTTGTATTTTGACATGTGCAGCCCTTGATAAAAATACACATTTGTTCTAACCTTTCTGTTGATGCGTTAAATAGTTTTTACAATTAGATTCTTCATGTGCTTTTTGTGCTTAGGGGTCTTGCAAGTTTAAGAGTTCGTGAGCACAAAGTTTTGGGGCCGTATGTGGAAGGCTTGACAAAGCTTGTTGTTTCATCTTTTGAGGTAAGAAATTTTTATTCTGGCCATTTTCATAGTGCCAGTTTTCAAAGTCAGATTTGAAAATTGTTTAATTTTTTCATATTCAGTTCTTCCTCTGTTGTTGACAGTTTGATTTAGTTAACACAGTTCTGATCCCATTTAAGACAAGCTCAACTAACAGTTGTGTTAATAACAAAGGAATCGGTTCAAAAGTTAGAATGAATATAGCACCAATGTTTCTGTTACTCAATACAAGCTAATTTCACTTCTGTCACTTTATTTTATTGTTAGAAGTTGAAAATTACATAATATTTTGTGGACTCCATCTGCAAATAGCATAACTGTGCTAGTCTAGGCAGATGGAGTAATAGAAAATAGATAAATTAAATCAAGTAAGTACATAAAATAAATGAAGAAATAGAAATATACTTGTATGAATGGTGACGCCCTGGTTTAACCATTTGGAGCAAAAGTTTGAATGAACAACACCAATCTACTTTTCTAGACCAGCAAAACTAATGGTCACTATTAATAGGCTTTTCGGACTTCACTCAAGGTCTTGAAATAGTCCAGGACACCTAAAAAATGAACTTTGACTGTTTTAACTTCTCAAATTAGGATGCTAAACTACACCCATGTAGTAGACATTGAAGGAGAGCATATAATCTTATTGTCTGTTCCCCCCTAGACTCTTAAAATGAAAGTTAATATACAGTTCAACCCTGATAACTCTGTAACTTAGATTCTCTGTTAATTAGTAAAGTTAGACTGATTGATTTTCACTTAGTACATTTGTATCTTAGTGTATACTTACCCCAATATTTTTACCTCTATGACTCGAAACCCCGATAATTTACCCTTGGCAATTTGAGTTACCAAAGTTCAACTGTAGATAGTGCCAGCTGTGGTGATTTATCTGTTTCAAACCTTAGGACATTGAAGCCTTGATTATTGAGGGAAACAAGTCCAGAACTGTGGCAGCAACAAACATGAATGCAGAGAGCAGCCGATCGCATGCAGTGTTCAATATTGTGCTAGCAAGATCAGAGTATGATAATGCTACAGAGGTGAATGAATTATAAATGAGTTTACTATCATGTTAAAGCCGTAGATTGGCAGGCAGGATTCTTATTGGTCCACAGATATACTGGCAAACCCTGGAATCCTTACAGAACCTGTCAGTAACCTTGTAACCTTTAAAAAAATTATTTTTGATACCTACTGTTGGCCTGGTCTAACTTAAATGAAACTCTGTAACTCTCAACTAATGCATTTTTCTGTTACTCTATATTGAAAAGTCTACCGTACATGACATGATCTTTTTCAGTGTTGTGACTGAAAGTATTTAAGAGTTTGAAAAACCCTGTAAAAGCTAGGAAAACCTGGATTTCTTGTATGAACCTTGTTTTCTCCTGCACCATTCTGGCTTTGTAGTCATTTTTTATTTATACAGACACAGGGTTCACACAGTCATGAAAAGTCAAGCAATTTGTAAGTGCATTTTCCAGGTTTGGAAAAGTCTTGGAGTTAAGTAAAAACTTCGAAGGTCTTGGAAAAGTCATGGAGTTTCATTCATCGTTCTCAGTGTGAATTGGCATTTAAAGTTGAATTGAAGTGTTGGTAGCCTATTCTGTTGAAATGGTTCTTTGGTTTTGCAATATTTCTGGGTCATTAAAAAGGTGTTTGGTCATGAAAAAGTCCTAGAATTTCTTTCATCATTCAGACTCAGTGTGAACCCAGTGACAGTGTTGTTTGTTGAGCACTGCATAATTGTTTTTTCTAGCTACTTGTGTTTCTCAACACCCGTCGATGATCCCTAGCCTAACTGCGGTTTTTCATATTATCGATACCTCAATTTTTTTCAATGCCCCATTTTTCATGTGCCCTTTATTATCGGTTATGAGTTGTTGAATCAATTTAACCCTTTGAACCACTTCCTGGTTAGCCCAGTTGGTAAAGTGCCAGTCTCTTGTACGGGAGGCTTGGGTTTGATTCCTGGTGCCAGACCTTCACTCAAGGTCTCAGAATAACTGCCTTTGCTCTACATTTGGAATGAGAAAATTGGAAAATGATCAAACGCTCTAAAACTATTGAAGATGAAAAGTGAAATTCTCCTATACTGGTAACAGGAAAAGTAAGGTTTCTAGTTGGGATAATTTAATATTGTTATGCCGTTTGGTGTATTTTGGGGTTGAAAGAGCTGCCTACCACTCCGCAAAAGCTTTTGTAAACTTCTACAACTTTTAATGTCATCATCTTTGTTTGTTAGACTATTGGTGAGAAGGTTAGTAAAGTGAGTCTAGTTGATCTTGCTGGCAGCGAGAGAGTGAGCAAGACTGGGGCTGAGGGTGACAGACTGAAGGAGGGAAGCAACATCAACAGGTACTTGGTGTTTGTTGATCACATTTGGGATCATAAGTAGAGAGGACTGCCTACAAGAAACATGGTAGTTCTTGCTTGCCCATTTCAGTCAAATACTGTATGGTTAGTTTATTCTTTTTTGCCCTAGTTTTGCTTTGTGAACAGGTCTTTTTCTTAAAGGTTTATCAAGATCAAATGTCAAAGTTTTTCAGTGTAAATCGTTGTCATTATAAAAATCTTCAAAAAATTTCACTGTTTTGCCAGAGGACACAATGCAGTGGTCCGTAAATGGATCAAACTCACAAGGTCGAAAGCTGCACCATCTTATTATAATAATTATATACAGTATGTGCAATTAACTTCTTGATTGTTTAAATTTAACAGGTCACTCACAACCTTGGGTCAGGTAATCTCCAGTCTTGCAGATCAGGTGAGAATACTGTTTGTGTTGGATGTTAACTAATTGTACTATGAAGTTAAATACACACTAGTTTTATACGTTTGTCATTTTGTCCTTTTATGTTTTGTACATTATTTATCTATCTCATGATACATGAATACTACTTTTATATTTTAACTTGCACTGTTGTAATCAGTTTTTACTCTCTTCATAAAAGAAGGCAATAGGATCGATTGCCAGAAGCGCATAATCCTTTTTTAAGACATGAATGTGTGTTCATGTAATCAAAAGGGCTCATTGACCGATCATTAAATTTTCGTGGCCAGGCCCCTTATTTTTTGCATTCGGCCGAGAGAAGCGTAGGTTCAACTTTACTTGAACTGTTTGAACAGGTTTTATGAACCGGTTTGCAAATGAGTTTGTGTTGCAAAAAAAAGCGAGGGTGCCAAGCATTTGTTGGAAGAGCTCGTTTCTGGTAAAATTTTACTGATTGTTGTAAGCATTTTGAGTCCTCGTACGCATACATTTGAAACCTTTGAAATAAATTGGGAACTCTGCGAATTTTTTCCTTAACGTCCATGCTTTTTTCCGTAACGTGTCTGTTCGTGCGTAACGTTGACGAGTTTCTTTGTCGGTCGTGGCAGGTTAAATAGTAAACAATTTCAAAATACCGCAAACGCTCTTTTAAGCCCCCCTCTCTAATAAGTTCCTTTCTCTGATAAACACCCTATCTAGAGCTTCTTATTTTAAATAAGCCCCCCTTCCCTCCCTTCCTCGCCAACGTAAAAATGATGAAGCTAAAAAAAACCCATCCTGTATCGAAGTACGTATTTTTGTCAACAGTTTGTAATATCTTTGTAGGTTTTTTGAAAAGTGCTGATTAAAATGCCAGACGAGTACAAAGTTACTAGTTGAAAGAAGCCCCCCCTCCCCGATCTCTAATAACCCCCCCCTGTCTGGAAGGTAATAAAATAAATAAGCCCCCCAGGGGCTTTATAGATCGTTTACGGTGGTAACCTCAAATCGCATTTTAGGCCTTGGTTAAAGCCACTTTTGATTAAATTTTATCAGAGAACGTTTTTTAATTAAGTTTTTTTTGTCGTGAAGTTTATAAAAGTTATGTTTTATCAAAAAATCAAGGATGTCGGATTTTAGGGGCTAAGTTTTGAGAACCTGTAAAGTAAAGCTTTTTAAATCTCTTTAAAAGTGTAGTTTGAAGTGGTAGTTGTTTTGAGCTAGGAAAAAAATGAATACAGATTTTGCTTTTTCTGTTAAAATCTTCTTAGTCTTTCAGTTTTAAAGCTCTCTTAAAGGTTTCTTCCTTAAGATATTTTGGAATTTCAAACACTTTGGTACAATAGGCAACATAAAACAGTTCTACTTTTTTATAATTAGAAGAACAGCGATGTTATCTCCAAGCTTGTAGTGATAGTATTTTGTTTTCCCTTCAGAGTGCCGGAAAACAAAAAAAGGGCGCATTTGTCCCTTACAGAGATTCAGTTCTAACATGGCTGCTGAAGGTTTGTTAACTGTTCTTCATTTTCCCATTGAAGTTGAATTAAAGATAGGATGCTTAGTTTCAGTAAAGGAAACAAAGGTTTAGGTCTACAAACACCGTATTATGCAGTCGTTAGAAGCTCACACGTTTTTAGAAAATTCAACTTCAGCACGCCTTTAACACAATATTTGAAACCGCACCATAGTCGGATAGCATGACAGGTTCAGTGACCTGTGCTAAGCAACTTTAGCTTGAGCTAATTGGCTATTCCGAGAAAGATGGCGGCTTTACCACAATGCTTTCCGGACCTAACACCGCCAAACGAGGTTCGGACAAAGCCACAGTTGGTGAAACTCTTCCCTTTATTACTGTGTGTGTCAAATTTTTAGGTTTTAGGCTTCTGTCTTTGCGTTTTTATGGGCAGTTTTAGACGTTTACGTGCTAGGGTTTGTGGGTAAAAGGATAGGTTGCTATCGGTTTCTGAATGATAAATTGAGGTTTGTTTCAGAAACTGTGGTTAACTCTTGTCAGAGACGAGCTAGCGTAGAACGTCGTTTGAAGCGGGCCTTAGTTTTGCTTTTCAGTTAACTTTGTAATGTTTCTCTGTGTTCGTTTCGCTCAGTCCATACATCAAGCTCTTGGGTCAGTATGAAGTTTCCCAGTAGAGACCTCGCTATCTATTGATAAGTACTATATATTAATGTGTTTGCAGGATAATCTTGGTGGTAATAGCAGAACCGTTATGGTGGCAACAGTCAGTCCCTCGTCTGACAATTATGAAGAAACTTTGTCAACCTTGCGATATGCTGACAGAGCCAAGCGGATTGTTAACCATGCTGTTATTAACGAAGATCCAAATGCTCGGGTAAGAACTTGAAGTTGTTAATTAAAAAAGAAACAATTATAAAGTAATGTAGAGGTTAAACTACAAGGTAAAAACTATTGTAAGAAGAAGAGCCTTAAATTGTGTTCATGTTCTGCAAACATTGTTCGAATATCCAATACCCATATATCCTGAAGACAAGAGCTTTCTATCAACTATCGATTTGTTTTTGTTGTTAATAAAATTACTGGTACATCTTTTCTCCAAAGAAATTTCAAGCTCACTTCGTTTATGAGTAATCTTTTGGTTAGAAACAACTCAAGTGTGACCTTTTGAGACTATCAGAGCCTACCAATAAAATTACGTCACAGCCACCTGAACTAGGCACCAGCCTCAATTAGGGCCATTTCGAGGGTAGTTTTGGCCTTTTCAAATCAAAATATTGATCGTGCAACCTTGAACTCGATAAGATAGTGTCTAATGGTTACATTTTTGGTTTGATTTGAAAAAAAAATCACTCTGTAGGAACATTAAGTTCTATCTTTAAACCTACTTAAAAACATAAAACTAAATGGTTCTGATTCACACCAAACCTTTGCCAAGGAAGAAAGCTGTGGTTAAAGAAAAATATGAGATCGAATCCCTTCAGTTTTTGAATAATTCAAGAATCAGTATTTGTGACTAAGCTCTTGATATCACAATGGTGATATAATTTTCCAACCCTTTTTACTCAATGCTCAATAGTTATTACTTTCTCGCTGTTTAACTAACAATTGATCCTGATGACCCTCGCACCTGGAAATCGATCTGCCAGTAATCAACAAAGTCCAAAGCCCAGTAAAAGCTCCGTGTATTGTTCAAACTTTTTAGCTCCTCTTATTTTCTGGATCCAAAATAATTAGCTTCTCAGCTGTTGAGGCTGCTTTGCAAGTTAATTTTGTGTATGGGTATACCGTAATTTCTCTGTTAAGCCACCCCCCTTCTCTTTCTCTCTCTCTCTCTCTCTCTCTCTCTCTCTTTAATAAGCCACACGCCACCCATTAAAGTGCTCACTAAGTCCCCCAAGAAGGCATAATAGAGAAATTATGGTAGTTTTTGTTGTTGTATTGTGTTGTATTGTACTTGCAAAGTTAATGAATTAACAAATAAATCTGCTAACACCTGAATTAATTTAATTTTTTAAGATCATTCGCGAGCTACGTGAAGAAGTGGAAAAATTGAAAGCTCTCCTGAAGGAGAAGATTGCCGGCACAAAGGAGACTGATGAAATTGAAGAGATGTTGTCTGAGAACGAGAAACTCATGAAGGAGTGTACGATGTCATGGGAACAGAAGGAAAAACAAACTGAACAGATCATGCAGGTAAATACTTCTTTCAGTTTTATTTGTTCATTGGTTTGGATGAAGAGGGGATTCCAATCGGAGGCTAGTGTGCAATGTTCTGGTAACAGGGATAATCAAACTGAACAGATCAAATCTCTATAGGTAACTTTCCTTGGGTAGTCGGAAAAACCGGTAGATAGATAGATAGAACTTTATTTAACGTGGCACTCCACTTAGCTAAGAGCTACTTTTCAGGAAGCCCACCAATAA
>JAOBAT010072379.1:0-21580 GCA_026413305.1 Hydrozoanthus tunicans | reverse complement strand
CAGTTGTGGGTCATGGTGCTAGATCATGGTAGTGAGTCTCAATTGTGAGTCATAGTGCTAGATCATGGTAGTGAGTCTCAATTGTGAGTCATAGTGCTAAATCATGGTAGTGAGTCACAGTTGTGAGTCATGGTGCTGGATCCTGGTAGTGAGTCACAGTTGTTGGTCATGGTGCTAGATCATGGTAGTGAGTCACAGTTGTGACTCATGGTGCTAGATCATGGTAGTGAGTCTCAGTTGTGAGTCATGGTCCTTGATCATGGTACTTAGTCTCAGTTGTGACTCATGGTGCTAGATCATGGTAGTGAGACGCAGTTGTGGGTCATGGTGCTGGGCCAAAATGGTAGTGGCTGTTACAATGATATCTATACCCTTCTTGATATTTTGAGAACAATCATCAAGTCAGGTTCACAACTTGCTGTTAACTGAATGTGTATATTGTTAATGTCATACTAAGCAACTTAACATTAATTTTTTTTCAAAATACAAACTTACACTTAAAATATATTTGGAATCTTGAATAAATCATGACAACAAAAAATCTATTTACATGTCATTAAAATTGTTAACAGTTACTATTTTTTTGTTAAGCGCATAGTTTGAAGTGCTTTTAAAATCCTTTAGTTCTTCTTACATTATCAATAATATAATCTGATTAGATTAAAGAGTATGAATTGTGACCAACTCTCTAGGTGAATCAAAAAGTTCTACCAAACATAGGAAGTGAAAAATTTTACTTCTTCTTCTTGATCAATGAGGAATAGTGCTGTAAATTTTTTGTCTAAACCTTTTATGGTTCTAGATCAAGATATTAACATTGACATCATTTATAGTACCAGCAAATTTGCATTTTGTTTAAACCCACTGCCAATCCACAACCTTTGGGCATATTTAAGCTAAGCTTGGGCTGCTGATACATGTATCTTGAGGTAGAGGGATCATCAGTGCAGGGTTGGCTCAAACTTATCCAAAGGGTATGGATTGGCAGCAGATTTAAAAAAAATGCAAATTTGTTGGAACCATACATGATGTCATCAGTTGAGAATTTTAAATGATAATATCTCGAGAAACATACAAGATTTTTTAAACAAAAATTTTTTATTGCTATTCTTCATTTAGCAAGGTATCTCCACTGAAGTAAAAAAATTGACGCTTCATATGCATTTTAAGCAAACAAGTTATTAAGAAATTACCAACTCATCATTGAGCTCATTTAGGAGTAAAATTAGCTCAGCTTGTAGGTAAAATCTGTTCCTCATTCAAGTTACAAGGCCCATGGAATGATGTTCATAACAAGTTTAATTGGTTGGTCACAAAACTTGCAGCTCATTTCGCAGTCGATGCTGTGGTTGTAAGTTTGGTTTCCAGTTAAGTTCAAACAATCTAAAAGACTTGAGCAGTGTTGCCATAAGCAACATAGTTTCTCGGGTTAAGTCCAATAGTGGCATAACTGCATTCTTACAGGCCAGCAAAACATTCCAAAGGAAAGCAAACAATGGTTGGATAATGCTGTTGAAAACAGCTGTCAACAAAGGCTTCAAGAGGTTGTCACCAACTACAACAACTAGACCCACAAGTAAATGCACAGTGATGTGTTTCACAACAAACTTTATCAGTTCCAGTGCAAATATAAGCACAAAGTCAATTATCAGTCGCAACACTCCAAAAAATTCTTGCCAGAAGTACTTTAGCCATTTCTCAGAGCTGTTGACAAAACAAGTAAAATTGTTTATTAGCTGCCAGGAGGAAAAAGCATCCAAAAATAAAAAAAGGAAGACTATTTTTGACAAAATAGTGTGACTGTTTGACTTAACATAATGTTCACTAGACAAAAATAATACAGCTAAAAATCTTTTTGACTACAACTTTAGCCAAACTATGTAACTATTCACAGAGGCCATCATTAAAATTTCAGCACCCTACTCATTGCACTTTTTTAGTTTACCACTTATTCTCACAGAAATTTAGTAAGGTAAAATAATGGTTGTTGCACAAATTCTAAATATGGCTTGCAGTGAGTGATGCTGAAATCGTAAACAAAGTTATTACAAGGGTGTTGACAATGAAAACACCAAGTGAACATGAAACTGAAAAAAATAGATCAGTACTTAGTCAACACAAAAACATGTGGATTGTGAGAACAACACTAACACTGCACTACATGATTCCACAGTTTGATGCCACTACCATGCACTTACAATGTTGCTAAATATTGTAGCTGTTGTTGAGTTGCATGCAGTCAATCTCATATACTTTTCTGTTCTTTTTTTACCCTTGTACTAGTTTTAGTTGACAAATTGAAAGGCAATTTCAATGTCTAGATAACATTGCAGCACATAACACATACAAAATAGAACATCTGGTAATTGAGAAAATGAGATGAGTTATAAATTGAAGTAACTAGTGTACTTCTGAGATAAGTTAAGTTCTCCCAAAACTAATTGTTCAATAAAAAGCATGGGCTCTACAGTTGGGAGAATTTGCAAATGAATACAACTGTAAGTTAAGCCAGATTGAGTCTAATGTCAGTAATGATTGGTGAAGCATGTGCATGAGGAAATAAAGGTTACGTTAATTTATTGTTAATCACTAACTAGCTTGTATACATTTTTTCTTAATTATAATAATAATCGTTAACTCACTAATCAGCCAGTCTCTTCATGTGAGTGTCTTTCCATTCAGGGTGAATATCCAAATGTTGATTGTGTCCTTGGTCAAAATAGTATTGGTATCTGCAAATCATGGGGGGTAAACAAAATAAGTAAAAAATCAGATGCATCCTCAGTTAGATCAGGTGGCCTATGAACTTATCTCTAATGAGCAATTGCAATGTCCTCAAGATCAGGTGGCCCACACGAATATTTAATGAGGAGTTGAGGCAAAGAACCAAGATGCAGCAACTCAGCAAAGAAGCAAAACAAAGGAGTTTGAAATGGATTAGATATGTGTTGCATATGGAACCGTCTGGACACCCAAGAATTACAATGACCTAGAAAAACAAGGAAGGCGAAAACGAGGGAAGCTGAAAAGAGAGCAGCAACAGTTTGGGCTGGCATCATGGAACAAGATGAGGAGGGCCACCCTCAACAGGTGCAAATGGCGAAGCTGGGTTCTTGCCTTATTTTTCTGCAGCAGGAAAGAAGGAACTATATAAAGAAAGTCAATACCTAAATATCTCCAAACCTACCCTACTGCATCTGCTGGCTTGATGACAGCACAACAATTATTGCTCGCTAATTTGTGGCTCTCAACGTCAGTTTCTTTGACATGTACTACAGCTGTCTCCTTAACACTACTGTCATTCTGCATAGGTAAGGAAGCTTGATAATTGTTGGTGAGTTGAGTACTCTTGTATTGGCTAGATTGGCTTTTTGGTCCCCTTGTAGTGTGTGTCAGTAGTTGCTGACTACCAAAGGCGTGTTCATGGTTTTCCCCATCACTGTCATCCCAAGACCCTGCTCCATCCTCAGTATTATTCTGGCTTGCTAAATAAGAAGCTTTGACTTTGGCTTTTTCTTGCTTTGGTGTCTTTCTGGTTTTGTTATTACTGTACATGTTGTCACTGGGACTGAGTGTAGCTGTAATTTTAGAAAGAATTCCGGTAATAAAAGACACTAATTAAAATTCAAATCAATCTTATTATTGGATAAAAGCACAGATTGAACTGGTATGTTAAATTTTTTACTATGTTTAAAAATATATGTAATAAGGTGTACAGCAATTGTTTTCAAACAACATACTGGTATTACTGAATATATTTAAAGCCTGATGGTAACCAATACTGACAGTAAAACCCTTTGCTACATTATTTTATAGCTATCAAAATTTTTTAAGAATTGTAAAAATTTAACTGTCTTATACTTTTATCTATTTTATGACATTGGCAATGAGTTAATCCTATTGTTAAAGTATACTGCGAACCAGTTCCACAATTAAATATTAAATAGTTGACAGTTCTTACCAAAAGAACGTAGAAAATTGAAGCAGACTTGCTGAATATGTTTGAGGAAAAGGACAATATTCTTTAGGCTGCAAAACATGTTTTGATCATGTCTCTGATCATCTCATGGGTGGTGGAAACCAGGAAGGGGGGAGGGGGAGGGGCAGGGAGGCGGCACTGACCCCTTAATAATTTGGTTGGTGGGGCCAGGCCCCCCCCAAAATTTCTGGCTAACAACAGGAATTTTTTAAGGGGAATTTCAAATTTTACAACTTACTGTGCCCCCCAATAATTTTTTTGCTTCTGCCACACATGCATCTTCAGTAACTGTTGTAACTGAGACTAAATAAACATAATAAAATTATACTGTTTATAAATGTAAATTTAGCCCAAATCACAACAGTTACTGAAGATGATCAGAGACATGATCAAAACATGTTTTGTAGCCTGAAAAATGTTGTCCTTTTCCTCAAAATAATTTATTCAACAGTTCTTAGTTTCTATTCATTGCTTTGAAGGTGAGCAGTTCATGAGCAGGGCATTAAATTAATCCTTTCAGCCCCAAGCATCCCAAATGGCTTGATGCTAAATTCTCCCACCTGGAAACCATATTTTGCATGTTACCAGTTTAGGAGAAAATTGCTTTTCACCTTCAGTCATCTGCTACATGTTTGATCACTTCCCATATTCTCATTAGTAAATACTAAAATAGTGTCTTCAACGAGTTATGGAAGGAGAAGTTGGGTATGTTATAGGTAATTGAAAACAAGTTCATGCTGAAAGGATTAAAGATGTTGAGTTACTTTTTAATCTTTCTATGTATCAGAGTCACCTTACTTTCCCCTGCATGTAGCCTGATCAGCTATTTTTTAATTTAAAATTGTTGACAGCTAAAATGCAACAAACAAACCCTTAAAGTGCCTATGAAAAGAAAAGTTTTTATATCACAAAGCCACTAGTGGTTCTGGCAAATGTGCTACCAATCCATAACCTATGGATGAATTTGAGCCAAACCTGGACAGATGATGTATCTCGAGGATTTTCAGCAGATTTTAAAAAACGCAAATTTTAAGTTTATGAGTTTTAAAAGAGGTCCTTTGGCGAATGTTCTACTATGCACGTGCCTTTATTTTCTGCATATCATGTTCAGCACAACACAAGGGGACTTAACACCAACAATTAAGCTAGCTAGCTACCCAGGGAAAAATCTCAGATTTCAATTGGTATTTTTTAGGGTAATTTTAAAACTGAGAGGCATTTTTAGGGTCAGAAATTTTTATCGCTTGGTGTTTTTAGGGTAATTTGGGAACTTTTATGACGGTCATCCCTACCCTTTTGACCCTGGAGTACCCTCCCAGAACAGGTTGTTACCCTCACCTTGAAAGTTCGTATATGGAAGGTCAGCTTGATACCCTACATGATCCATCTCAACTATAGTTTCCTCTTCTGTGCCCCCTGTAACTGTTTTAGTAGATTTCTGAGATCGGCTGCTATTAAGATCTGGAACCCCCAAAGCTGCTCTTTGTGGTCTCTGCTCAAAACTTCGATCAGTAAAACTTGTAATTCCTGGCTTACCATACATTTGGCTGGGTTTTTGAGTTGCTGGTGATGATACCGATTTTGCTTCGTTAACTTTTGGAGATTTATGAGCTGAAGCTGGGTTAGTTATTGGTGAAGGCTTTGAAACCTGTTTATTATTTATGTATGGTACTGTCCTTGGAGAGCTGGCTGGGGGTGAAGGTTGGAATCGGGGGGTTGGTTCAGGACTTGATGGAGGTGGGACTGCATCTCCTGATATACTGTCCCAGTCTGAGTCACTTTCTGCTTCTGCTGTTTGTTGTTTTGCACTAAACTGGAAATAAAAAAAGAAATAGTATAAACGAAAAGTATATGACGAAACAAAATATATGACAACCGTCAATGGGCTAAGTTGTTTGGATTAACGAGTGTGTCCAGATTGAACTCGTGTAACTTCTCATGGATTAATCGTGAAATGCATTCTATCGTTTAAATCATAACAGACGTTTTGGTCTAAAACTACTTTAACACCTTATTTTCTTTACTTAATAGGAATAACTAAAGGTTATAAAAACTACAACAAGTTATACTGTAGAATCACTATTTTTGTCTTGTGTTTGAGAGTTAAGCGTTGTAATTGAATAAAGTAAATAATGGAACTGCTACTTATCAATATTATATGGTACTCAAAATTTTTAAAAGGGCTGTATTTGTTTATTATATCTAACTGAAGCAATGACCTATGCTCAAATTCATTAATCAACACTGACAACAACATTGAACAAAGCCTTCTTTCGCTTTTACAATAATTGACTTCAAGTACTTTGCTCACCATTTCGTTGTCAAACTCTGACGCTCCGAATTGGATTTCTGCCTGAACAAGAAGCAAGCGGTTTAGTCTCTAAGCATTCACGCGGAGAATTTTTCAAAAATATCCAGATGTTCCCACTTTCTGGTTCAAATATTTTTTTCTAACGTTTAGCGTCCGCAAGGTGCTATGGGAGACAAGTTCGGTCAACTTCGGCTTTTTTCGGAAACAATCGGAAGCTGTCTCGGGTTTTGTAGAACGCTTCGTAGGGGACTGGGGAGAAAACGTTGGCGCGAAATTCCGGTGTGCAAAAAAACCGAAGGTAATCAAACAGGAAGCAAAACATTAACAGCTAAATCGTCGTCTTTCATCGACAAAACGTTTTGACCGTCATTTACAACAGTGTGGCGGGTTTCGGTCGTTCAGTCGAAAAATAAATTGTTACTTTGTGAAGATGAAAGAGTGAGTTAATCGCATGTCGGGTGGCGTCGGGTGCATTTTGTTGTCATGAGCGACTGAATACGTTAAGATTTCTCAGTGTCGAGAAATGCAATTTACCCTATATTATCGTGGGGGTGATGATTCCAACGATATCGAGGAGGAATAAAAAACAATGAAGATTGATTTGAATGGCTGTACTCGTTTTAATACGACTATTTAAGCTCTGAATAAATCGGCGTTTGGCTTTGTCCAACTGTTTACAGCTTGACCTCGGAATGGGAGACACTAACAGGTAGGTTATAAATCCAACTTCTTGTTGTAAACGTTTGTTACCTAAAATTGGCGTTTTAAATGTTTTGATATTTGCATGTTGCTTTTTGAAGTATTTAATACTTTAATAAACGAATAAAACCTAATTTAGTCGAGGCTATTGTTTAACATAGTAAACCCGTGGCTTATCAATCTAACATAGTACTCAGTGAAGGAGATTTGCTTATGTTTAGTGTTTAGTGATCGGGCTACAGTTCTCCATGACTACATTTAAACAAAATAAAGGCTTGATTGACACTTTCTTTTTCATTTTAGACAACTACTGTTGGAAAAAATGAAAAGAAGGAGAGCAGCCATGGAGGTAGGTGCTGGTTAATATATAGTTATAATGATCAGGGCCCGGTTGTTCAAAACAACGATTAACTTTAACCCAGGTTAACTCTTAACAAAACCTATTGGTTGTCATGGTAATTAACCCTGGATTAGGCTAATCGTCTTTTGAACAACTCGGCCCTGGTGATAGCAGTGATGATGAAAATAATAATACATAACATACATACTTTATTGAACACTCCCCTGTTGGGCTTTTCAGTGAGCAAGTGTATAATAATTAAGAATGAACACATTTCTGATCAATACACTAAGGGAATAAAATTATAAAGTTCAAAGGTTTTTTAAGAAAGTATATATGGAGATTACTTGCATGTGTAAATTATTAATAATAAAAATAAAAAAAAACAATATTAGATTATTGTAGCTGCAGTTATTACCTTTACTCTGTAGCAAGTAATTTTAGTGGTAATCAAAGTGTATTATGCAAAAATATCAGCTCTAGCACTAATGTTAAAACCCATGGCCAGTCACTACAAGATGTACATACTGCCTGGCAAACATCCAAAGAATGATAAAATCAGAGAAGTTTAACCTTCTAAATTCTCCCAACAAGAATTTTTGTGGTTTTTATTGTGTAGTGTATAATTTATACTTCAGTTTTCAGTTTCCATTATTACCCAAAACTAAAATTTGGTGAAATGTGTACTTATTTTTCTTACTTTCTAAGATTTGATGTTGCTGACTATAATGTGAGGATTTTATGGTGAAAAATGTTGTGTTCTAGGCATCACTGGCCTCTGAGGCTGGATCTTACATGTCTGATGCAGAGGACACTATGAGAAGAACACAGACACCAAGCGTTAATGCTCTTGTGAGTAAAGCTGTGGCTACATGGTGCAACATTGCATGCAGTGTTGCCACAACTGAAACCCTTCGTGAGTCCACACAGTGAAACCATTGCATGCAGTATTGCAGGAGTAGGAACAGTTTCTACTTCGTACAATGTGCGTGCAACAATTTCAAAGGTGGCAACACAGTACAATTTTCCCATTGCACGCATCGTTGCATGTAATGTTGACTTGTGTAGGCATGGCTTAATACATCATGTACAAAAAATGTTTCCCATCTGTTTGTCTAAGATTTAAAGATGTGTTAAGCAAAACATGTTGGTTTGTTAGCTATGCCAAGCTGACAAGGCCCAAAAGAGCTTAAACAGCTATCCATGGCTGTTACACTCAGGCTCAAACTATTTTTAGGGTTCAGTTTAGGCATGTGACATAGTCTATACTGTTAGTTCAAATGAATATAGGTTTACTTCAAAGTGTATTTTATGTTTGCTAACTGCATAGATTTCTTGACATTCTTATCTGACCTCCAACCCTTAAAAATTAATATGTTGCTCTGGTGAAAGCCTGTGAAGTCATGACAAATATTTGTCAAAGTCAAGATTCACCATTCAATGCTCTCTATCTAAAATCCTGGGTACATGTTTCAAGTGTCAGTTCAGATGTTGCGGTTCTTTTTTTATAGTCTCCAGCAGCTGCTGATGCAACAACAGAAATTGAAACTCTTGGTGCAGGGGCAGAGACAGTTGTTGAGGTAAAGTTTCTATAGAAGAACTTCAGTTTACCCCAACCAGCCCTGGCTTTGTAATAATGATAATAATAATAACAATAATAATAGTAATAATAATAATAATAATGATAACAATAATAGTAATAGTTAAAATAATAATAAATGAACATGGATGTTGATAACTGACCAGAACTGTTCAAAAGGTTTAGTATTCTTCTAGTTTCTTTGAATCATGTCACAAAGGTGTTTGGCTTTGATAAAGTTTGGTTGTAAACATTTTGTTATCTCAAACCGACCAGTCATACACAGATGTTCAACTGACCACAAGTAGCTGGAGTGACCTAGGAGAGTGACTCTACCCCAGCTATCATGGCCTTATATACTCTTCAACACTAGACTGGATCCCAGTTCCTGCTGGTTCTGTGCTGCAGAAACATTTATTTCTGTCTAATTCACTCATTCATTCACTCAATCACCAGAAATAACATTTTGTATGATATTGTGATACATAAGTTTTGAAGAGGTAAAGGGTTGAGATGTTATTCCTGTATTGTTCTTCTCATACTTTTTTATAAGAGCAAATGTTCTGATAGATTGAAATTTTAATGTAGACTCTAGAAGATATAGGTAATGATGAAGACATGCTGCAGGATCTTCAGGCTAGGAGACAACAAAAGAAGGAAGAGGTATGTAATTGTTGATATAATCATTTCTGGGATGTTTGGAACAACAGGTTGTTGTATTCAAAACAAAATGAAAGTACATTTTCGTGTAGTTTTATTTTAGATAAGAAGCTTGAAGGGGTGTTTTATAGTTCCGTAGACTGGCCAAAATTTTTTTTGTATTGTTCGTTTTGACATTCAATAATTTTATGAAATTTTACAGAATGGATAAAATTGTAGAACATTTTTTAAAAGGTTTCATAAAATTTTATAGATTGGCAAGAAGTATGAATTTCATAAGACTTAACCAAATTTTATAAAGTTTTCATATTCCTTACAGAATTTTATAAACTTATATAAAATGACTGACTAGTGCCATCCAACTTTACTTAATTCCTTGATAATAGAAAAGAAGCAAAAAATTGTACACAAAGACAGAGTAGTTCAGTAAACGGGGGTTAAACAAAGTTGCAGAAGAATCAGTGTATGTAAGAAAATGAATAAAAAACTAGCAAGCGTAGCTTGGCATTCTAGTCATTCTCGAAGGCGAAGAAACCACGGCCCACCTTTTGGTGCTTGTTGTTTTTGACATTGAGAATGGCTAAAATGCAAAACTACACTGGCTAAACAAAAACTTGATTTCAGATTCAGAAGACAATGGAGAGTAGTGGAGGAGCCTGGGGCACACCCACTCAGCCAACTGGTGTAGAAGATTCTATTGTTCAAGGTACATTAAATCTTAGTGTTGAAAAGATGACAGTGTTAAATTAAGATTTCTAGCACATGTAATTATGATAATGGTGGGAATGATGCTTGTGTACATACAGGGATGATTTTAAGGATTTGGTTAAAATAATATTCATGGTGGAAATTTGGTTTGGTGACGATAGGGTGATAATGATAGTACAAAAAAGGTTGTATCGATGATGATGATAATGAAAGATAATGATTAACAATGTGGTGTTTGTGGTGATGATGATGATGGTGAGTATAATGAATAACAGTGTTGTGTTCAACCAGGTGGTGATGATGGTGAGTAGAGTAACAGTGTAGTGTTTGTGGTGGTGATGATGATGGTCAGTAAAGTAACAATGTGGTGTTTGTGGTGATGATGATGATGGTGAGTATGAATAACAGTATGGTGTTTGTAGTGATGATGACGGTGGTGTTGGTGATGATGATGATGATGAGTATGAGTGACAGTGTGGCGTTTGTGATGGTGGTCATGATGATGGTGAGTATAAGTGGCAGTATGGTGTTTGTGGTGGTGATGATGAAGATGGTGAGTATGAATAACAGTATGGTGATGATGGTGGTGTTGGTGATGATGATGATGGTCAGTAGAGTAACAATGTGGTGTTTGTGATGATGATGATGATGAGTATGAGTGACAGTGTTGTGTTTATGGTGGTGGTGATGATGGTGAGTATGAGTAACAATGTGGTGTTTATGATGGTGATGATGAGTATAATAAGTAACAGTGTTATGGTATTGGTGATGTTGATGGTGAGTATGAGTATTGGTGTGCTGTTTGTGGTGATGATGATGATGGTGAGTATGAGTACTGGTGAAAGTATCAAAACTGAAGCCATTTATGAATAAGGTGTAAGATGTTACTGAAAATTAAAGTAAGTATTAAATAAAGGCAGTCATACAATATTAGTTAATGACTAGGTGCCAGGGACTATTGAAACTGGAAAGCTTAAAAAGCTAACCCTGCTTAACACAGATCTTCTCATTAACAATTCACCAATTCTGCATTGTGCATTATTTGACAGCTGAGGGTGAAGGTCCAGGAACAGGCCTGCTAAATTCCGAGAGAAGGAGGCTTTCTGAGTCTGCAACTACTCAGAGTTTGAATTTAAATGCTTCCATTCGAGATAGGCTAAGAAGTAAAGTACGAGGGAGACAGGTTGGTACATATTCTGCAGTGGCCTTTTAAGACCCCTAAGCAGAATGATATCTAATTTTTGTAAAATTTGTTTTGTAAAATCTTATTTAGTTGGATCTGGTCTCGCGGATTGGCCACTCATTTTGCTTAGTTAGAATGAAGACTAATGCTAATGAAAGTCGACAATTTGAAGCCATCCGGACTTCATTTTAAAGAAATTACATTTTTTAGATTTGTAAATTTGAAGTCCTAAATTAAGAATTAATTTTTTGAAAATGAAGTCTGGATGGCTTAACTTGAAACATTGATTTTTATTAATATTTGTCTCGGTTATAAATACTATAATTTTTTAATCTTGCACAGTATACTAAAGTTGAACATAATTATTGTTGAAACTCAAATGGTAATTAGCATTTAACTTGCTTTAAAGTTTTTATTTTATCAATGTCAACAGATGATTCCAATGAATAGAAAATAAGGGGAGGAGTTGTAACTAAACTGGAATTTTGCTTTCCTGCTGACAATTAATATGATTATCTTACAAATGGTCAGTGACTTATGGCAGGAGTTTTAAAAAATAATTCTCTGAAGGATTTAAAGAGTAATTTGGTGTAAAAAGAAATCTTTAAGTTTTATTTTGACTCAAACCATCTCTTGAGCAGGGTTTGGAAGTACTGCAAGGTGCAGTAGTTTAGCTGACGGGCAAGAAAACTCCTTTTGTGGTTTTGGGGGAAACCTCCCTGGGAAATTTGTTGAACTAGACTCTCTAAAATGCAGTGGGGGGAATTGGTTAGCCAGGAAGGGAGGGAGTTGGTTAGCCAGGAAGGTCTTTAGTGGAGCTACAGTAGAAAGTGCTCACAAAAGATGAAATTTTTGGCTAACTTGGCATTTAAAGTCATCAGTTTGCAGTATTTTACAAAAGTAGTCTCTTTATATGTATACTGTATATGTATATATTATGCACTTAAGAATTAATATAATACATATTCTGTTTAAATGCTATTGTATAGTTATATTACTGCCAGCCTCGAATTGCTACCCACGCTAACTGCGGCAGTGAAATATAAACTGTACAGAAATTTGCGAAATAGTAATAAAGTTGAAGTTGAAGTTCTTTTTCGTTAATTCCAAAACGGACTCCATTTAGAAGTTCCAAATAAAAAATGTCAAACACTCCAATGTTCCGCCAGGCAACCGACCTTAAATGAAACCCCAGCAGTTTATCAATTTGAGGATCTTATATTTTGATGAGCCTGTAATGATGTAAAGTGAGACATTGGTTGTTATTTGAGGGAAATTGTTAATTTTAGTTTTTGTACTTTAAAAGAGAGGGGAAGGTGTTTGAACACTGCCTCTTATTTTAGAAAATACATAGGTATTTTTTGTATTATTTATCAGTTTTGTCTCTATCTTTTTTTACAGGCAAGGACTCCACTCCAAGAGGTGTGTACTCAAATGCTTGTTTAGTAAGGAAGAAAACTTATCTCTAAAGAAATATAGTTGTCTGAAATCTTTTTAAGAAGATAGTCTTTAAATTTTCGAAATGTAACTTTATCCTTTGCAACCATTAGAAAGAAACATTTTATATGTAGCAGCCACTATCCAAAAGTGAGTCCCAACAGGTTTTATAAATAGTTTAACCTTGAGTTATAAACTGTAAAAAAGTTTTAAGTAGTGTGAAGCATTTTATTTAACGCTTTACCGTATTTCAGGAAATCACCCCCTTTTTAAGTATATTTAATTTCATCTATGGTTGTTAATGTTTTGCAACAGACTATGCCAGAACGTCGGTTGCGAGGCCTTCGAGACAGAGCGCTGCCCACTCGTTTCCATGATGCTGGGGTAAGGCTTACAAATTATATAACTGTTAGTGAGTAACCAGTACTCTCTGTTTGATTAATGGAATTTTGTGGTTTTGGACGCAGTGTTTTACAGATTTACTGTAAAATAGTAGAAATTTTGCTTTTGTGATTGTTTTGCTGTACTGGTTCAGTAATATTTCAAGAATGATTTAACTTTGAAATACACAGTACATAAATGTTTGAAAGCAATAGCAAGCTTAGCGTGAACAAGGCTCTGCAAAGGAGTCGAAAGCTTGCTATTGCTTTGGAATATTATTGTACCGTGTATTTTAAAGTTAAATTATTCTTGAAGTAGAGCTTTTGGTTCACTCTTGAAGCTCTGCAAAATGTGGCGTTCCAAAACATTTAACATCTTTTTCTAACTTTACCTTGTTGATGGATTAGTATGACTGTGCAGTCTGGTTGTAAAATATTTAAAAATTCCCACAAAACTGAAGCATACAAAGAGGTTTATATGCACAACTAAATGTACAAATCAATTAGTTCCTAACTTGTTTCTGTTTGGAGGAAAAAAAAGTATATTTAGCCAGTTTTTTCATTCTAGCTTCCCACGGCAAGTTCCATGTTGACTTTATTATTTCTTTACTTGTTTCTTTCTTTCTTTCTTTATTTTCGGATTCAGCGCAATGTGCTAGGTACATAAACAGTAGGACTTAAAGTCCCCTACTCGGTTTACGTACCCTATACCCCACCCGCATAAAAAGAAAAAATGTATATCCACCCTATGTTATGCCCAATAATATACAAAATATAAAAAAGACAAAAGGAGAAATAATCAAATAGGAAAAAAAGTTAACATAAACATGCAGAAAAAACAAGACTTGGTGAAATCCAAAAACAGAAGTCTTGTTTGCGCAGTAAGCGTATAGCGTAGGCGGATATGCTCCAGAGGTTTGCTGAGGTCAGCGATTTTTTTCCTTCCCAGTTGGTCCCATTTTCATTGCTGCCCTTAGCGATCAAAAATAATTTACTTTTAAACGTATTCGTTCACCATTTGTTTGTCTGTGCTTTACCTGCCGTAAGTTACAATGAGAATATTGATCAAAAATAGCGAACTACTCAAGATAAAAAGCAAAATTCTCCCAAACTTGTTCTGTAAATAGTATGGCCTCTTATAGGACTCACATGGTTAACTTCATATGGCGAGCTCTTTCCTGGTAAAACAACAAAAGCAGTTTCTTTATTATTTCCCTAATGGCACGGGGTTCATTAGTAGCCAGGCCACAGGTACCGGAGATCCTCTACTTTAGTTGTACTTTAGGGGTGATTTCTTAAACAACACAGAATTAGATGTTAGGGATGCGTGCTCCTCGAGCACCATGGAGAACTTGTGTATTCCTTATGTCTTGATACTTGAGTTCTCCACGCGAGTATCCAAACGTAAAATATGGAGCACATAATTTGTTAAGCAACGGTGCAATTAAGACTGTCATGTTTCATGCAAAATCTAACTGAACACTAAACACAAGGTGCGTTTCTTTTGAAAAATCCAAAAAATGGGTTATTGTGCGAGGTTACACGCATTCATTTCAGGGAAAGAAGCAAATCCGAATTGACTTTAATCGTGTGTTCTTTCCCTGCAAAGGGTTCTTTTAAACCATGGTTGGTTGTTGGTTTTAGTTTCAATCGACCATGGTTTAAAATTTAATCCTCAAAAATACTACACTTGTTTTAACTCACACAATAAATGCTTTGTAGTTAATTCAGCTTAAACGATATTTTTAAGTGAACGCTACCTTGCTGAAATTTCTGGTTGAGCATGATGTGACTAAACATCGAAACATTCCGTTAAAAGTTTTTGAAAATGTATTTCTTGAAAATCATATTTTGATTTCCGAAATGTTTATTTCGGTCTTGCTTTTATACTTTTTTTTCTTAGACTGTCAGGTACCACGGGGTAAAGCTAGCAGGATGACATGTTTAATTGCGGGGTAACAGTGTAGATAAGTTCTTGAGGCTGTATTGTAGTCAGTGTTTTCCCCTTTTTTATTTGGGTTCATTTCCTTTCTAAAGCCAATGCTCAGAAGGAATTTTTCCGGGATATAAAGTCATTCATGTCGTTTTGACCAGTTGTATAGGGTCATCAGTATGCGCTACAATGCGTTAGGTATTTGTGCCTGCAAAGAGTACCTTAAAATATTAGCGATCACCTTTTTCTGAAAGTGGATTGGCAATAGTTATCGCCTTGGTGGTTCAGTTACCAGAGGAATGATTTACAGATTTACTGCTCTTGTTCAGTGTTAAGTTTGCTTCATTTTCCTCATGAGTTGCTCCTTTTAGTTGCTATTGTAGAAAATGTCGCATCTTGTATTCAGTCATATCAGAACAATTTTAGTGCGGAAACATCATTAGCTATCAAATTCGGGAATGGTCGAACTTAGCTTGAATTTGCTGAGAAATCGGTTATGTAGGTAAGCCTAACGGAAAGATTATATTTCCAAACTTTTATTTACAACACGACGATCCGACACGACCAGCTCAGCGTGAAGTTACTTCGAGCAACGTCACTCGCTCCCGATTGTTTTCGCTTCTTCAAATCTTTTGTGTCATTTGCAAAACTTATCAGCAAAGACTCATATAATAAAAGCCTTATTGAATGATTTTCAGATTTATATGGGGATTTATTTTAACTCATCAGTTGTATTTTCCTCGTCCTTCGGACTCGGAAAATACGTCCTGACTCGCTGACAGCCTCAATTAATAAAATTGCAAGTAAATTAACATGGCTTTCGATTTGTTTCGTCGAACTGTGTCTTTTTGAGATGGTTGACTATTTCGAAGTTTTTCAAAATAAATGTTACTTTAATATTGTATTTCATTGAGCTGCCAAAGTATTCTTACAATTGTGGCGGGTTTAAACTTCGGTTCTCTTAAAAAGACCTGACGCATCGCTACTGGGCAATACGCTTTCGTTAGGGTTAAATGCGAGAGCTCGAGATGCATTCGCAGAGGGTTCAGCGAAGGAAAAACACACTTTTTGCTTGAGAGCATTTAGTATGAACTGAAAAGCTTTCCTGTACTTTGGAAGACGCCAGGCATACAAAAAAGGGTTTGCGAGAGAATTGAGAAAAACAAACAAACATGAAGTAAAATAAACCCAAGAGAAGTTTTTCTTTACGGTAATTCCCGCGAGCTGAAACGAGTAAAGCACTAACAAAGATATAAAATACGGTAAAAAACAAATCTTAAATGCTGCTACCACAACTATTGCTGCTCGTGTAACAGATTTCTCTCGGTTAAAAGCATTTCGCAAAGCAACTGCATTTTCTAAGTCGACACTTTTCTTGATTCTTCTCCCCTGGGTGCGGACTGAAACAACCAGTTTTATGCTAAGAACTGTTAGAGCAACTAATGCAGTAGCCACGTGAAAACCAGTTATAACAAAAAATGACAATGCAGAGCAGCGAACTTCTGTGATTAGTCCCATAAAAATAGAGTAAGTCCACAAAAATAGGAGAGCACTTCTGACCCTCTTCTTAGTCACCCGATAAGAGTACCGTAATGGAGTGGCAACTGCAATCAGACGATCTACTGACAAAGCAATCATGCTCCAAATTGACACAGCCACAAGGACCGCAGCTGTAACTCTAAGAATGGCGTGGATATATGAAGTATCATTGCCTGTGGCTGATAAAAAAAGAAGAGCTGCAAAGGCTTGACTCAAAACTGATCCAACGAGCAAGTCTGCAAGAGCCAAGTTAAAAATGATGGAGCTTGACGGTGCACTTCTGATGTTTTTGAAAGGATCAATGAGGATAGAGGCAAGAACAAGGCCATTTCCTGTTATAGTTACAGGAGAGGAAATCAACGTCACGATTCCTATTGCTTTTGCAGTATTAGACAAGGTTTGTTCGCGGAATTCAAGCTCCAGTAATGAGACATTCGTGAAACATTTGGACATCGTTCAAAACGCACGTTCTGACTGGTTTTGTTAAAGATTCAGGCCGTGTTTTTGTGACTTTCAAACACAAACAGGACACAAAAGGTTCTTGTCTTTAAAACAAGAAAGCCTATTTGAGACAGAAGATCAGCTTTGAAACAAAAGTTTAAAAACGATTCTTAATTAAAAATTATGAAAACCAAAACACTCAAATATATTTCACAACAGCTCATTTACTTTATTTTATTTCTTCCAGACAGTATTCTTTAACAAAAAGACAGCAAAACCTGGTTCCGGTTATCATCAATTTAAAAAAAAAAGCCTTACACTGTATGCTGTTAAAATTTTCTTAGTTAACTTTAAATTATGTTAAGACTCTTTGTATTACTATTGAGGCAGTTTACATTTTTCAAATTTCCGGAAAGAAAAGACAAAAAAAGAGAACAAAGCGAGGCAAGTAATTTAGTGGTCCGAACCAAGATGATACAGATAGATTTCAGTGTATATAATACAGCAAAATATGTAATGCAAGAAAGCTCCAAATTAAGTTTGGGAAAGTAAGTGTATTCTCCATGCGCCATTAACGAATCTCCGGGTTTTTCAAACACTAGTCTACCACACCGAGGAATTTTCAAATGTTCCGGCTTCGGTGTTTTTAGCTCAGCAGAATAAAACAACCTGAAAGGTATTTGCACCTGGTCGAAAATGGTCAATAATCACACTGCATGCCAAAGATGTGTCAGATATACAAATAGTCTTATCCTGCCGTGGCATACGTAAACATAGTGTATGGCTTCAAGTGAGGCCTTTTCATTGGAAAAGAAGGAATAATCCAAGTTTCGCCAATCTACAGCATAAACAAAGAACCCCATGAACCCCATTAAATTTCTAACCTCGATGAATCCCACCAAGGTCAGGGATATTTTTTTATTTCCTTTTATGTGTGGATTTTCCTGGTTCTTTCGAAAGATTAAATGATAAACTACCTATCAAGTCGATAGCTTTATTCAGAGTTTTGCAGTTAGCGATTTTCCTTGTAAAGTTCTTGCACTTCTTCATTGCAGCCTTTACACAGGTTAGATGTAGTTCATTTGAATAAACCTCTGCCTTTCTCCTTGATGGTAAAATAATATTTACAGAAGTTACGGTGGCTACTGTATTAGTTGCTCTAACAGTTCTTAGTGCCGGCTGCTGTTCACTTGCCTCAACCTGACTTACAATTTTGACATTTTCGCTGCTTTTCCTGTGGGTTGAGACTATGACTCGCAATCGAATCGGCCTTTGCATTTACTCATTCAGATGTTTCAAGTCATCAATTCCTGTTACATTAAGTGAATTTGTTGTGTTTTCTTACAGCTGTCTTGTTTACTTGAAGTTCCCAGCGCCCACGGCATCTACGGTCTAAGCTTTTGGCATCCAGAAAATAGGGATCCGGCATCCACTATAGTGTTCTTGATGTGCTTACATGGGCGACTTGGTTTTGTTTGTCAGTTTGTAATGCTAAGTGAACTCTTTAAAGTTCATATAAAATAGAGTAAATATAGTTACCATGTGTTAAAAAGAGTCCCTACTAACATCCAAGGACCATCTTTTTTCTTGCTTATTTTAGTCTTATTTTTTCGAAAGATTAAATGAAAAAACAACTACCGAGTCAATAGCTTTATTGAGAGTTTTACTATTAGCAATTTCCTTTGTAAAGATTTTGCGATTGTTCATCACAGCTTTTATACCTGTACTTGAATAAACTCTGCCTTCTTCTCGTAGGTAATATAATATGGAATGTTTACGGAAGCCAGGCTTGAGGCAGAAACTGTAGTAGTTTATTGTTGTGCGAGTGAGTTTAAAAAAAAATCCAGTTTCATTCTTTTGATAAACTACCTCTGAATTAAGGTTCATTTCTTTCGGAAATACACTAATCCAAATCTTGAGTCCAAAGTATATTAAAAGTAAATATTTAAAGTATATAAATTGTCGTTCTTTAGCACACGAGCCGCAGTATTAACTACTATAGAAAGATCGATGTCTGGAAAGAACTTCGCATGATAATTTTTTGTTTAACTAATTCAGTACACTCTTAGCGAAACGTTTATTCTTTCGTGTCTCTTTCTTTATTGTGTTCACAACAGATATAAGTGTTATTAAAAAATGTAGAGTTGTTGAAGCATAAACTTTGACGAAAAGCAAGCAACAAACTAAGTGACTGCAGGGGTTTTGTGCTGAATTAGAATAGATGAACAGAATATCTTATAAGTAGCAAGCTGCGAAACATTAATTCAATTTTGCTTATTAAAACTTTGTACCATGATATAGTTTTATCTCACATTTTCTAGTTCAGAATCGAAGTCGGGTTTTTGTGCTGTAGACTGCCAGTTGTGAAACAAAGAACGCAAATGTTACTGCCTTTGCAAACCTTTTCTTACGTGATAAGAATTGCGGTTGTAAAACACAGCAAAATCTATTCGGCGTATGTTATTTGATACACGATTTCTTTGTTTGACCGAACAAAACTAGGTCGGCATCACTGAATTTATTATGATCCAGAGAAAAATGACAACAGATACAATTTAATTAAAATTTTTTGATTAAGGTAGCTTATAAAACATTAATTTTGAGTGAGCTGATGCACATGTGTACTTAAAACGAGATACCAAGGATTTTTTTTATCAAGTTATTTTGTGTTTTCTTCTAAGCAAACCTCGAGAATTTCCTCTGTGATAGTCTTCATCGATAGCTCATATTCAGAACAGTCTCGCCAAGTGTGACCTGTTAATGTATTAACTGCAAGATCTTTAAAGAAAATAATACGATAGTTTTTACATTATAATGGTCGACTTTGCACCTGTTAATTCAGCTGTAAACTTTCCCGAAGTCTCGTGTACAAAAGGAGTAACTTTACTGGTGCTCTCAAGCAAATGGCGTTGTTCTTGCTTCAATCTGGTTTGATCCCTTCAAAGACATCAAAGGTGCTCCATATAATATTGTTTTTAACCTAGCGATTGCATATTTGCTCGTTGGAGCCTTTTACAACCCTGTCCCCAAGCTTTTTTTATAATTCATGCAGTTATTTACCATTATGGGCTGTTCTTGGACTCTGTTATATTTTTCATGTATTCTGTCTTACTGGGTGTGTCTTTTTCCAGTTTGTTGGCTTTGTCGGTGGATAGATTGATAGCTACTATACGCCCACTGCACTACACCAGTGTTGTTACAAGAGCCAAAATCTGTAATGAAAACATCTTGATGTGGATGCTTTTTACAGCTTTGGAACATGTCGGATTGTGTTTGAAGGTTCCAAGCAAGTCTTGTATACTGTTTCTTCAGTTTTCGTAATGACAGAAGCAGTTGTTTTGATTGCTCTTAACACAGGACTTGTCCTTTCAGTCCGAGCTCAAGGAACAAAAGTCAAGAAGTTTGCTAGTTCCCAGAACCAGTCTATTCTTAAGAAAATTTTACAAAAATCAGTCATGGTCCTTAAAAAGCCCTTAAATTTTTGCTTTTTCACTGAAGTTGGCATTTTATGTGATTCTTCGAGAAGCACGAATCATACAGTTTGTTGAGTTTGAATGAAGACTACACTGTTATGTTGTCATAAATAGTGCACAGTAATAGCTCTACTTATGTAATGCCTAATAAAACCTTTGCAGTTCTATGGACTTTAGTGTCAGGTCTGTGAATAACAACAACTAAAACGTGGCTATAACTATATATAACAGTGTCAAGGAAAATCAATATCGTAAAGGTCATGTTTTAGGTCAGTTCCATTCCTTAGGTCCTCAAAAACCAATAATCTTACCTTAAAAAGTCCTAAAAAAGTCCTTAAATTTTGCTTTGAGAAAAGCGGACGAACCCTGACCTCAGTAAGGTCAGTTGTATTGCTTTGAAGAACGACGGGAAGACGATCTGAAAGCGACTCGTGATCTGTCCTTCGAAAGCGTTACAGTTTCATCTAGCGTACCACAAAAGCTTTACACTTCCTCAGAATGTAGCTGTATGAAACGAGCTGATGGGAACAATGGAACAAGAAGAAGATTCAAAATTGTGACCTATGTGAGAAAGTATGCCGTCATTTCATGCGATTACTTTAACAGATGTAATAGCACAGAACTCCTCTAGCTTACACTATAATAAACACCGAACACAATGAGTTGGTAGTGCAGGTTTAGACAGTGTTTTTCCTAACAACACCCAACAGAGCAAGAGAGTGCGTGACCATAAGCGATTTTCGGAATAATTTTCTAATTTTGCTTGCTCACTCCTCTCTCTTTATTATTCATTTATTTATCCGTATTTTCAGTATTGTATTAGTGTTTTGGGGTCAACGTTCCCAGCTAATCTTAATCGTCTGTTTCTACTTCAGAAAAGGGCAGTTCGAATTATTTCAGGCATGCCCTTTCTTGCTC
>JAOBAT010072368.1:0-21581 GCA_026413305.1 Hydrozoanthus tunicans | reverse complement strand
TTAATCTCCTTCCCCAACCCGTACGGCCGCCTGAAAGTGTGTGAACTGTTGACTCGAGTATAAGACAGATATACTATAGGCGGGTTTCTACCTGCGCAATGCTTACAAAAAAACCTTTTCAAATCCAACTATCTTCGTGATAGAGACGAAGACAAGTACTGAAGTCATGAAATGTAAAATTAAAACTGCACCCAAGACGTTGAACGAGAACTTTGAGATCTGTTTAGCTTTTGTGTTACAGATGTCAATGCATATCATGCAGCAGTGCGGCGTACCTCACAAAGCAATCTGAGTAGCCACCGCTCGAAAAGCCTGTTGGGATTGCTGCTATGCAGAGTGAAAGTGAAAGAGTAGCTAGGTACCAGACCACCACGATCATGTGCCAGTCATCACTGACGAATGGCGGGAGAATGAGGGGGAGTGCCACCATCAGCTGGATTATCATTGGAAGCACCTACGATAAAGACAGTTGTCTTGTTAATGCCTATGTGCAGTGACTTCTGTACGTATACAGCCACATCTACGTCTAGACGTAGGCCAATTTTTACGTCTTGACTTGCGTCTTTCCTAAACGTACGTCCATCTTTAAATCTACCTCTACATCGTCCCTTCCCTAGGTCTGTTTTAAACCATGCTTATGTCTATGTCTATGTCTATATCTTTGTCCATGTCCATGTCTATGTCTATGTCTATGTCCATGTCTATGTCTATGTGTATGTCCATGTCTATGTCTATGTCTATGTCTATGTCTATGTCCTTGTCTATGTCTATGTCTATGTCTATGTCCATGTCTATGTCTATATCTTTGTCCATGTCTATCTCTATGTCTATTAGTGTTTATGTCTATTTTTTTGTTTTTGCCTATTATGTTTATGCCTATGGCTGCATGTGCATGTTTATGTATGTGTTTAAGCCTGTGTATATAACTTAGTCTACGCCTGTTTCTGTTTTTATATCTATCTCTTTCTATCTATTCATGTTAACTTTTGAAGTTGTGGCAAAGCTTTTACGAACACCTTTAAAGGGTTTCGTTTTCAAATCGTTCAAATTCTCACCTCTTAGACTTAGGGCCGGCTTGTCTGAAATCGTTCAAAGTTGCGCCTTTTAGGGGGTTCGTCTATATATCGTTTAAATTCTCACCTTTTAGGGGTTTCTCTGTAAGTCGTTCAAATTCTCACCTTTTAGGGGTTTCGTCTGTAAATCGTTCAAATTCTCACCCTTTAGGGGGTTCGTCTGTAAGTTGTTCAAACTCTCACCTTTTAGGGGGTTCGCCCAATTCTCACCTTAAACATGGAATATGAAGTACCAGCCACGTCGCTGTGCGGGTTTGAGATAAATGTTTTTCCAAAGTTTACGCCCATTATCATCTGTATGTCACGAAACGTTTCCGTTTTGCCGCCGTATATTCCCATGTTGAGCGCCAAGGCTGCGGCAGAAGTCGTCATAGCGTCTGATAACTTAACATCATTTGGATGAAGCCTACCTACAAAAAACAACATGAAAGGACAATTTGCAGCTTTCTCGTACCAAGGGCTGGTTGATACATTAAGCATCTCTTGATCCGCTCAGCTAAACAAATAAATTCTTTCTTCGTTCTTTGTGTCTTGTAAAACTTTCTGTAGTCTTTAGCTGTGGTATGTTACAAAGTTGCCCCCTTCCTACAAACACCGAGGAAACTCCCAACCTCAATGTTTAAAAGGAGAGGGGAGGGAGAGGGGACTACAGACAACGTCGCATTGCAAAAGGGATTGAAGTTGATCGTACATCAAAAACATCAAATGACTCACACCTGCAAAGGATTTTCCATCAGAAGTTTCGTCCAGCCTTTCGATGGATGTAGGAGTCATTGTTAGCAGCTCGTACTTTGGACACCCAGTCACTTGTTCTTTTGATTGACAGCTTCGCCAGTTGTTTACAACAGTATTACAAATATACTGCGGTGTCATATCAGACAAGTCTCCTGAAACGGCAACAGAATGCCAACAACACCTTGAATCACGTGTCTATTATACGAGAGCGGCTGATAATAATAATAATAATAATAATAATAATAATAATAATAATGATAATAACAACAACAATAATGATAATAAGTTTTATTGGTGACTTAATCGGCAATAAAATTGAAAAATTCAAGTTGACATGTCTTAAAGTTATACAATTCTATGCAAGATATTTACAACTGCAACTAGAGTACTAAAATTTAAAATTTTCTCGTGGCTGGATTGAAATGTTTTTTTTACACAATACGGTAGAAAACTCGATTGAAAACGCTTCGTGCAACATTTTAAGCAAATGGAGGGTTCTGGGGTTCCTAAAATTGTAAGTGAGCGTGACATTGTTCAGCTTCCTTGGTGGGTTTGTGACGATTTATTTGTTTCTCTCGCGTTACTATAGGGGTGAGATAGGAGGGCTACTTTCGGGGAGGGAGGGCGGGAGGCCACTGTTTGAAATTTACGGCATTCGTCTGAAGTGCATGGTTTGGCATCGCATTCGTTAACCTTTGCAAAGCAAAAACTCTTTAACTTAATTTAACACAATACAATATAATAATCTTTATTCAACGAGGGTTAACATGTTAATCTCATTGAAGTTTTCTAACCTATGGCCCTTAAAAAATTAAATCGCATTTAGATTATATAGAAGTCGTTGAAAGTTATTACATTTTCTATTGAAAAAGGAAAAAAATCATGCTGAAAAGATGCTTAGAAAAAAATTGAAATAACACAATAATCTGGCGCAATTGCACGAACAAGGAAGAGTTACAGTAAGCAACGACATTCAAAGTCAAAGCGACAAGTATGGTAGCAGAGTTCTCCAAGATGAGAGACGGTTTTAAGCTTGGGCAGAAATACCTCAGGAAGTTAACGTTTTATAAGACACCGGAAAGTAGCGAGGGATGAAGACGAAGATAAAGACGAGGCAGCAAGTTATTTAACGCCTGAACTGATAGAATTAAAGAAAAGCAGAGCAGAGGACGAAAGGAGCTCAGTTTATCGAAGTTGGTTCTTGGCTGTTTATGTTTAAGATTATTTTCAGTTGCGCCTTTAATTGAATAGCTAGTGCGCGAAAATTCCTGAAAGGCAAACTCCTTCCGTTGCAACAAAAAGTGCGAGCTTGTAAGGTTTTTATTTTGCTCTGAGAACCGAAAGAACTTACCAAGACTTATGGCTTTGTCATCCAGGTCCAGCCACTGTGCACGTGAATTCCCGCACCAACAGAACGGAATGCAGTCGCCAAGTGATATACCAGCACAACCCAAGCCGCTGGCGCTGGGTGGCGCGAAAAATGCTCTCTGAAGACGCCACCTTTGACATGAAAAGGTGTTGTGTTACCAAACGTCAAGTTATAACTCTTTAGTTATGAATGAACAGCAGATAAATCACTAAATAGATAGTGGTTAAAGAGTTTGAAAAAAAACTCTCAAAAGAACAAAACCCTGTTGAAATCAGTGATAAAAATTATAATGAAACACTCAAGCTTGTCAGTACTCAAATGTGCAATTAATCATTTCTTATTACGGGCAATATGAATCGATTCAAAATCATTTATTGCGCTGAAAGGCTTTTCATACCAATAGCGGTAAGCTTTTTAACATCAAAATTAATCCTTTTAAGTTTTTGAGTGTAAGTTTAGAAGCAGTGTTTTTCAGTTGGAATTGATTGGGATTGGAAAAGTGTTTACCAAGAGTGTTTACACGTAACTAACATGTATCGGCAAATGAGCGCTCTTACCTGTTGTATGTTTGCACAGCTCCAAATTTAATCAATCCCATGAATGGACTGAGCCATAGCAACACTGCTGAACCCCAAAGAGCATAGTAAAAAGCATTTTCCGAATATTTAACGAAAAGAATACTGCTTCTGTATACTCGCCACTTTGTAATGTATGCATACACGTAAACAAGCAATGCCAACGAGGCAACCTTTCTCAGCGGCGGAAAGCCCAGCCAAAGAAAAACACTGAACAGCAAAATAAAACCATTAAGCCAAACCGATGTGCGCACGCGTAGAAACACTTCGAAAAACCACGGCAGAAAAGTCATGAGAAAAAGAACAAATGAAGTTAGGTATAAAGTGTGCAGCTTTCCCTTTAGTTTAGAGCTGCAGCTCAGAAACTTGAGGAAATACAAAAAAGCAGAGACAGCAACGAGGCTTAGAAAAAGAGTATATGTGCTCTTGTCGCTCTCTTGAGGAATACAGCCATCTAGTTCAGCCTGTGGAAGACGGCTTGTGCCGTTCTTAGGACATTTGAAACCAGCTCTCAATATCTCCCCAAAAATATATTCAATAGTGAAAGCTGTCGGAAAAGCGAACACTAAAACTGTTAAAATCGGGAAGAGCAAGCCGATAACAAAGAACAATAGTAGCAAAACTAAGGAGTCTAGAACTCCAACACATAGGTTTTGCCATGAACAAAACACACCAATTTTGCTACGGAAATTTTCAAAGAACTCTTTATGCCATGAAGGGTTGTCTTCACGGCCATTGAAGTATTTCCAATCTAGATAAGCCGCACCGGCGTAGCCTCCGCCCGACACACAGCTTAAATAGCCAAGATTAACTCGTTTCTGAAGAAGATAACGCAAAACTCCCGAACAAAAAGACGCAGAACGTATCCCACCGCCAGAAAACGCCAGGCCAGTTGCAGGTGGCAATGCCTTTTCAACATCCATTTGACTGTTAAAAATTTTTGAATGAAGTTCTTGCCGATGAACTTTGAACAATGAATTTCAACAAGTCTTTAAGAGCTTAAGAAACTTTTAATTGCGTGAATTTATATTTGCATAAAACGAAATACAAATATTTAGTTAACAGAGTATTGGATTTCTTATAGCAAGACAATTTTCTAATTAGCACCGTCGTGGCAAAATGCTTAATTTATATTAAATCAAAATTTCAACCCAACTTTGTTTTTTCGTGTTTTCTCAAGTCTACTAGAGCTTAAGAAACTTTTAATTGTGTAAATTTACATGTGCATGAAATAAAATAAAACACAAGAATTATTTTACAGAATAGGGATTTCTTATAGCAAGACACTTTTTTAAATTAGCGCCACCGTGGCAAAATGCTTAATTTATATCAAATCAGTAGATGTTTGTTGTCTCTTAGAAAACAACAGTTTAATTTCGAAACTTGACCTAACGTTAATAAAACATTTATTTCTCATAACTTCTGTATGTTAAGCAAGGGAAGAAATCGCGAAAAATATCAAGAAAATACTTTGATATTTGTAGATACAGTCTGCTGTGTCGTAAAGCTTAAATACTATGGTAGCAGAGCAAAGTATCATGCAGGTAAAATCAAAGGTGATGCATCGATTCTAACTGTCACTAGACTATTTTTTTTTTATTCCTCAAAAGTCTTCCTTCTCTCGAAAATCTGTCTGACGAGCGTCTATGTGCGAAACTCAGTCACAGAGAATCCGTGGGTCAGCTTAAATTTTACCTACCTTTCAAAAAAGAAATAGATATTTGCCCTTTTAACACAGTTTTAAAAATGGCTAGTCATTAAGCATATTTTGTTCCCAGCGCCCATTAAAAAAGTACAATGAGTTTGATTAGATAATCAGTGTGTCGGCTGTTTATTGAGCGGCCTCTTTATGATTTGGCAGTCTTATCTACCAAAAATTCTCAAAATTACCGAAAAATTCCTATCAAATAAGTTTTCATATTTAGAAAACGCGGGCTAAAAGCCGAAAGAGCTTGAAAAAATACTGAGAAGCGTTTGTATATTGGCCTCATTTCAAGTCAAATGCTTTTAATTTTCGCATCGAGGCGGGATAACCGTTTGTGTGGAGTGTTTTTGTGCAGTAACCTGGTAACAAAAAATGAGACTCGGTCGAGACCGCGTACCGATCGAGAAGAAAAGAGGTTAGGGAGAGAAAACCGCTGGACACCCATTATATATCGTGCCAGTGCGTCGAGACACTGAAACCGCAGGGCACCCATCTTGGCTATTATGTGTTGAGAGAAAACGGCAAGACACCTATCTCGGCTTCTTATTCCATGTATCGTGACTGTGTGTCGAGACAGAACCGCGGGACAGGCGTCTTGGCCTTTAATAGTTGTCTTTGTTGACAAAAATGTATTGAGCAACGGAAATATAACGCATAAGTTAAGAATATTAATATTTGTTAAACAAGCAACTGTTGGCTAAAACAGATCTGAAACGGCTTGTACGCACTCTTGGGGATCAAAATTGCGTGCCCTTTCCCTGAGTTTCACCTGGACCTCTCAGTGTGGGTAGCAGATCATACAGCGCTGTGTCTGTGTATGTTATTCTTCCCCTAGCTTAAAAACTTATAATAGGTCAATATTACTCCACTGCTTTGAGCAGTAAACAAATTTAAAACATCTAGCAATAGACTTGTCTATTTTATTAAGATGTTTACCGTACTATAGATATAGTACAGATATGAGTGTATTTACTTAGAGAGCACATGACATAAGATCAAAAAGTATACTACAAAAAACTTTGCTCTGCCAAGTTTGAGAAACATACGACAAAAGTAGTAGAATTTAAAATTTTTCCCGCTAAAAGTGTCCCCTCCAAAAGATCAACTTTATGACGTAACAGGTCACGTGCGTCTCGCCTCAGTCCATCTAATATGGTGCCACGAAGTAAATAGATAAGTCCGGATTTTAAAAGATCTGCAACTGATAGAGTTTTCGATAGAAACTAGTTACAGATGTTTTAAAGTCGATTTTGAATGGACTGAGGCAAGTTGCACGTGACCTGTTACGTCATATTGTTGGTCTTTTGGAGGGGACACTTTTAGCGGGAAAACTTCAAAATTCTACACGCAGTATCTTGGCGTACTTCATTGTATGTTTCTCAAACATGGCAAACCAATGTTTTTTATGGTATAGTTTTTGAAAATTCAAAAACTGATCTCGTGTCATATGCTCTTTAAAATATATAGTATAGTTATAACTTCCAACCTTTTTTAGCACTAGAATTAGATGTTCACAAGCCTTTAACTAGCCGCTTAAGTATCCGTGATAACAACCATTGAAATGACCGAGCGGAGACTGGTACGCCCCGTCTGCACGCAGACTCAGTAGCCATTAACAAAATAGTCGAGTGTGTTGCCAGGTAACAGTAATACTTTTAAGCCCCAAGATTCCTAACTGAACCATTAATGCTTCTTCTGTTTTTAACTGAATGTTCTAATTTGGGCTAAGATTAAACACTAAAGTTAAACAAGGAGTCGCGATAAAAAGAGGACATATATCTTGTTCCTCCCACATCTGACACCTTTAAAAATTTGAATTTTGGAGCAAGCGGCGACTCAACTTCTCTTTGAGCGTAGAAATAAAGACTCGTAACCGATAAAAGCTAAAACATTCATTATTTCTTATATTCAATTTTAGGGAATTCAGGGAAATCTTTTTAACATTTTTTAAATTCGGCGAAGTTTCCACACTTATTAACTTGTGCTCGTTACCAAAACGCGTTTCTCTTTCGCTACTTGTTTGTTAGAACGCTTTGTGACTGTGGATAGCGCGCAACGTATAATATATTTCTGTAACACTATTGCTGTGTTAATTAGAACCCTTTACAGAGACAGCCGCAATATATAATATATTACCAAAACACAGTTAAAGACACGCAAGCTGCAGAAGAATTGAGTGTTTATAATCGTACGGTGATTTAGTTACTTTTATTCACAGTTGTGGTAGAACTAATCATTTAAATATCTAGAACTTTGTCTTAAAGCTTTCTTGTATTCAATCTTTCAGTAGTCATGACCCGACAAACTAGAAGCTTTCGGTTAAATCATGCACATAATTAATCGATATGCTGCTAGTTTTTCGAGATAGACGTCTCGAATAAAGTAATACATCTTTCAACATGAATTTGAAACGACACTTAGTTTAACTTTGATGATCCCTTTTATTACCAGAGAAACTAATCTGAAAGCAGGCTTTTTGACTCTTTCTGTATCTGTTAGCGAGACTTTTAAAGTTCTACATTTCTAAAAAGGTTTAAAACTTACTCGACTAACCTTAATCTTTCAACGACCACGACGACACATTGTCACTTTACAAGTTTTCAACAACGGATTTAAAAGGACAAGCAAAATGGTCACGTTATAGGGCCGCTTCATCAACTGGTTCGAAAGTTAGAATGAACAACACCAATCATTTCTACTCTTCAATACGAGCAAAATTAAAGATCACTTTATAGTTATAGCGTTGTACTGATCAACTGGCTCAAAAGTTAGAATAAATACCGATTATTTCATCTTCTTACAGAATGCAGAGTGAATGGTCGCTTCGGATAAGGCTTCAATAAAGTGTGTTGTTTTTCACGGCATGGCAGTTGCAAGAGCAAATAACCTTGTCGTCTACGCGGCACAACAATTTATCCGCCGACTTACCCGACTTGTTTTTACTCGGTTGCATAGAAAAGCATATCAGCCCTGATTTTAGGAGCAATCGATTGACCGATTGATCAGAATCAGTACCAGCCGATACTGATTGAACAGTGTCACACCAGCTACGATGATCGATTGATCAGTATTGGAGTATCAAAAACTCTCATATATTTTGACACGTTGACAAAAACCGTTGAAAACACCGACCACAAGGTTCAGATTCGATCGAGGGTTAAATTGGATTTAGCTGGTACCACTACATACACAAGTCTCGGCCTTTCGCTCCCTTTTTACTCCGTCCTACCATTTGCGTGGAACGAGTTGGTGGCGTCTCTCCGCGCCTACACAAGCTTTCTGTCTCATAAGTCTTCCAAAAGAACAAGATGTCGCGAAGTGCACGTCTAAAGTCTGAACTCACAAAAGCGTACAGTACGGGGTTAAGCGTGCAACTTAAGTAAGCCAACCAACAGACTACTGTATCCGCGATTTCCATGGCGCAGTTCTCCACTCCATCGTTCAACAGAATTTTTATGTTTACAATTAAAAATGGAAGCCAGCAGAAAACAAAACAGCAAACCACGATCCCAAGAGTTCTTGCCACTCTGAGTTCTTGTAAAAAACTGACTGCGCTAAGGGAAGCGGGCGCGGACTTTTTCGAGTAACTTGCAATTTTTCTCGCGTGTTTCCTCGCAATAGTGTAGATCTTTAAGTACAATCCAATCATTAAACAAAACGGAATAAGAGCGTTTCCAACTAAAAGGAAAGAGTGGAAATTCGGGTCCAACTCAAAGGTGTAAAAATCGCCGCTTGGCGGCACTAAAAACACAAACACAAGGACGCCAATGCTTGTGGCGTAAGACCAAACCAGTATGACTATCCCCTTCGTAGCGTTGAGAGTCACTAAATCGGGGTACTTCAACGGAAAAACCACAGCGATAAAACGATCGCCACTAATAGCTAATAAGTTAAAAACTGAAGCTGTCAGAAATAGGAAAAAGAGCGAGTTCCAAAGATTACATATATAAGGCCCCAGTGTCCAGCGAGGAAATTGTGTCCAGTAGATTACATCAAAGGGAACGACGCTAACAGAAACAAAAATGTCGGAAACTGCCAGACTAAAAACAAAGTAGTTCGACAGTTTCCGTAGAAACAAGTATTTTATAACTGAAATACAAACGAGAATGTTACCTAAAACTCCGAATATCATAATAGCAAACATGAGGATTAAACCGCATATTACAAACCCTCTTCCTAAAACTTCTTCGCATAACGCTATCGTCTCGTACGAGGAGTTATTCATCGTGACACGAGCTCCGCCGCGCATGTTTAGATATTCTTGATAAGATGAAAATACGTTTTTCTTGATTCCTGCTTGGTTTGATGTATCCCAGTCTTCCTTGTAACTTTATTTTCGGCCAAGACAGATGAACTGATGTTAGGGTTTTAATCCGCAAGAAATATCGTTTATAGCTGGGCGTCGTCAGCAGGTTTCGCGGTAATTTTTTGTCACTAGTACTGGTAAAGCTTTACTTAATTTTCTGATCTCGTGGATTGAATTGAGTCACACTGAAACACTGCAAAACATATTTGCTGTTCATATATCTTACATCAAAGCAGAAATCCGTTTGGGGCTTTGCTGTAAACCGAAAAAGCTTAGTGTAGCATCCGGATGTCATAAAAGAGCTGTCAGTGCTGGCTACAAGAAACAAAACCACAAACTGATTTTTGGTAAAGACAAGATTTTCTGTTTGAGCAGGAAAATGCTTTCTCATAAGTGATTGGTTCAAGCTGATTGAGTACTTTAAATTTAAAGGTAAATACTAAAGTAATCAGACAACCTGTCATTATTGTAACCAAAGTTTACCTAATCAGTGACAAAATGTTCACTTTTTTGAAGTCTAATCGCTTGTTCAGCCTGCACGCACCATAACAACGAAAATTGATTGGACAAACGGCAACGCAATTGAACACTCCCTGAAATTTTGATCGCATAAACTATTTCAATTATATTTACTTTGGTAATAAATAAGAGCCAGTTTTCAAGATATTTTAAAATGGTAAAACTCTGCCAGTTTCACTCTTCGGTTAACGTTTCGCATTTTAGTTTGCGATTTATTCTGAAAAATAAAGAAAACCACATTTAGAACCTTGGCGACTATGACAGAGTCCTGGGACTTTATTCACTTACATTTTTAAAGCTGTTTGACAATAATCGCATTGATAGGACTTACGCGGATTGTAATCAATGGACTTTGACAAATTTCTCGCACCCACCAGTAAATTATTTTTTTGGTTCGATTTTTGAGTAGCTTTAATGAAATATACATATCACACATACTTTGGGTTACCAGTTGCTCTATTTACTAGTTGTAGTAGTTTACAATTCTTTTCTTTGGTTCTTAATTTCTTAGTAGTTTTCAAAATCATTGAAAACTGTCAACTAAATAAATTGAGTTGATGTATAGTTTTAAGCAACACATAGATATTAAACATGCATGCAAGAAAGACCTATAAAACGGCTGAAAGTGATCGACAGCTGCAACAAGCGTATTTAGTTCGGTCTCTCTCCGTTTTTCATAAAACCTGCGTTTTATATGAACACTGAGGTTAAAAAAAGACCGGCAAGGAAACGAAAATTCGAAAGTCATATAGTTCTTAGGTTGCTCTTCAGTTGCGTCATTGCTTTAAAAAACCTCTATATACTCTTCTTATGGAAAAACGGTTCATAATGAGAGACGTTAAAACAGATAAGAAATAATACGCGCATGTGCTTTGGAACATGCGAGCTTACCCAAGTAGCCCGGCATATCCCTAAGAAACAGAAATTTTTTTCAAAAAGGTAAAGTATTGGGCCTGAATTCTTTTATAGCGCGAAACGGCCCGGGATCTGCAACTAACAGTACGGTTTGAGTAACACAGTTAAATGTATACATAGAGTTGTAGGCAAATATTTCATTTTGATAGAATTAAGAATTGTTTTGACCAATGTGCTGATTGACCGAATCTTGTTTTGTAAAAAACTGAAATATGGATCGCGGAAACAAAAAATTGATGCGCGCATCAAAAAGCCAAACGATTAGATTAGCAAACTATCAAAGCCAACCGTTTCTGGGTCCTGAGTTATAGCCCGCATACTGGTTTTAGCCGCCATCCAGAGCCAAGACCTCAGTTCAGTATAAAGACAACTATGCATGTTGTTAATCCCTCTGTTTTCGGTTGTTGTACTGAAGCATTACACAAGTCTGTAAATAGTCCACGAGAGCATGCTCTTGTGAATCGTTGAACGATGAGTCAAGAACAGAGAATATTTGTTCAGCGGCTGGAGACGAGAGATGCACCAGCAGAACCTACAAAAACAGCTACATAACTGCAGAAGACCAATGGGATAGGTTAATTAAATATAGAACTGAAATGTGTTTTTTTTTCAACGCAGAAAAGCTCGGATTATGCTAGCAGTGCTAAACTTAAATTAAAAGCTTAAAACAATGCTTGTTTTGCTAAATTACGTGCTTAAAATTATGCTAGCACAATATACCGAAGCCTAAATTCCGCCGCCCCATGTAGAAGGATTATCTGCTTCATAGAGTGATTAGAAAGCTTGTGAACTTTATAATTTCTACTAAAGAATAAAATTGTTCCTTGCATTGCACGAAAGGCGGATTCAAAGCGATAAATCACTAACAAATAGGTAAGGAATACAGTTGAGACTGAGCGGAAGCACCAAAGTTAAACAGCCGTGTTTTATCTTTACAGGCTTTGTTTTTATAGCAATCAGTAACTTTCGGCCGAAGCTGGGCTGTTCTTAAACTTTTTTTTGTGAATTCTGCCTAAATCTGTTCTTTGCTCTGCGGATTAGTTGTCCGGAACAATAAAAAGGCGCTACGAAAATATGTCTTTATAAATAGTTATTTCTCATCGTAATTATAGAGTGCGTGTGTAAGGTTTTTACTCACATCTCAATCTATGTACAAGGCTTCTTGAAATACTAAGCCTAACAATTGTCCGCTGAAAATTTCAGTCTCGAGATTTGTGCTAGTTAATCGAAAGATTTCGCCAAATACACCATTTCCAAGCTTCTTTTTGGGACTTTATTTGCACGTGCAATAACGACCGAAAAAGATTGGGACGCACTTAAAAGCCCAGCATGCGCTGCGGGTGCAAAAAGGAAACGTCACCAAATCCAAGATGGAGACAGCACTATTGGTAAGAACTGAAATTATTTTCCTGATTTGTTTGACTGAAAAAGCACATATTTTTTAACTTATGGGAGTGTTAAGATCGAATGATCAAGGTGTTAAATGTTCTGTTGGTTATAGTTTATTTAGTGAGCTTTTATTAGCCTTGCAGAAAGATTTGGAACGAAGGTTATCGAAAAGTTCGAAAAAGTTTCTGATATAAGTTCCCTAACGAGTGTTTTTTATCTTACGTATTACAAGACCTTGGTTTTCCAGAGAAGGTCACTGAATAAGAACAGATGGATTGGAAAATATATTGAATTGAGCCTTACCCAGGGAATAGGAGATGCTACATTAATCACATCAAGCTGGTTGCGTTCGTGCAAGGGGTTTTTAAGAATTTTTCAAATCTTATTTTATCGTATTTTTTTGTATATATAGGAAGCATCTATGTACACAGTGAAAGCTGTTGCCATTCTGGATAGTGATGGCGAGCGAGTCTTGGCCAAGGTATGTTGGCATGTTAGGATGGATTATAAACTCTACATCTAGTTCAGATCATGTTATCAGTGTTCGTCTATTCCGTGTTTGCTTAACGCTCGTGGGATCTGGTTGTTGGTGTAAAAATCACCAGTGTAAGTGTTGCACATGCGTGTTTGAGATAATTTTTATAGCTGGAACAACAAGTAAAATAGGACTGAGCCCTCACAGGTCAGAAAGAACTAAAACCCCTACTTGACCCTAAAACTAGTAGGAGCCTTGTTGTTAACAGTCGTAGACAGCTGTTTCAGTCTTGTGTTAAAATTGTTAAGATTCCTGTTCTACGACAAAAATATCAGAAAAATTTTACCTAGCTTTGTTCGAAGCTAGCCACGTAAAATTACAGACTAATAGGCATTGTTAACAATTTGATGACATGAATCTGTATAAAGCATTGTGTTATTTTTATCTTTTGTTTCAGATATGAGCACATAATATTTATGTGAAATTACACTGTTTTTTCAAGAACAATAATTTGCTATTTCCAGCATTTTGAAAACTGAGCCATACTTGACGAATTCTATAAATGAATGAAGCTGTAATCTTGAAGTATAGAATAGAAGAAGTTATGTGAATCTAAAAACATCTGTTAAAATTCTTTCAGTACTATGATGATAGTTATCCAACTGTAAAAGAACAGAAGGCATTTGAAAAGAATTTGTTCAACAAAACTCATCGAGCAAATGGTAAGTTTTGTGCAGAGAAAAATTTTATCAAATGAAGATTATAGATAAACAAGAAACCCCTTGTACAGGAATTTGTTCAAGACACATGATACTTTAGAAAAGTTTTCTCTCTTCCTATCTGTAATTCCACTGTTTCTCTTTATCCAAGATGATAGTATTTTTCATCCCAATCTGGCAAGGAGTCTCCTTCGTATGTTCAAAAGCTCTAGATTTCTGTGTCTGAAAGATATTGGGTCTCCTGTGCTGTTTAGTCATTAACAAGAATCTACAACATAAAATGATGACTTTCTTTGAATCCCAAGACTACCTCAAGAACAAACGGGAAGCCAAAGTCACTGTGTCTCTAATATAAACAGCACAGGAGTCCCAATACTTGTCAGGCAAACTGCTAAACAACAATTTCTTTACTATGGTTTGCTAATGTGAACTAACCCCCTGGCTTCATATTCTCACTTTTTCAGCGGAAATTATCATGTTAGATGGAATGACATGTGTCTATAGAAGTAATGTTGACCTATACTTCTATGTTATGGGTGCATCAAATGAAAATGAGGTAAGTAAAGAAAAACAGTGGCAAAGTATAATTGATGTGACTAAGTTAGGAATTCCCATAACCCAGGTTCATAATAATTCTATGACAAGTTTGGGAGAATTTTAGAATTTATCTTCCAGCTTTTGTCAGAAAATCAAGATTCATGTTCTCAGCACTACATAATCAGCTGGGTATTTTCTGTTCTTTATGCAAGGAGAGTACAGAAGATGTTAAAAATTGCTGTACGGGTGAAAGGGTTAATTCAACCCTGGGGGGGGGGAATACTTTGGGGTCAAAAGGGTAGGGATGATCGTCCGAAAAGTCCCCAAAATACCCTAAAAAATACCAAGAGATAAAAATTTTCTACCATAAAGAATACTTCTCAGCTTTGAAATTACCCTAAAAAATACCAATTAAAAGCTGAAATTTTCCCCTGGGTAGCTAGCGGTTTGGCACTAAGTCTTCTTGTGTTGTGCTGAATGTGATATGCAGTAAATAAAGGCGCGCACGTGGTAAAACGTTCGTCAAAGGACGCCTTTTTAAACTTCTTATCAGTATGCTTGTTTGCTAAAACACAAGACTACAAACAGTCCAATAGCTTAGCAATTTTTAACCCTAAAAAATACCAGGCTCTTGGTTAAACACCGGATTTCTTTTTGCGACCCCTAAAAAATACAGGACTGGCAATTTTAACCCCTAAAAATACGATGGTCATATCTACCATCCCAATATAGGGAGTACCCCCCTTCCCCCCCCCGAGATTCAACCTACAATAATTCAAACTAAGGTACCATTGAACTTTCCAATTTATTTCACCATTGCAGTTGGTACTAGTGAGTGTACTAAATGCATTATATGAAGCTGTCAGTCAAATGCTAAGAAAAAATGTGGAAAAACGAGCTCTTATGGACAACCTTGATGGGGTTCTGTTGGCTATTGATGAGATTGTTGATGGAGGGTAAGTCTGAATTCATATCTTTACCATCATTGAAATAGGACCACTTTTTCTCTTTTTTTTACCATTAAGATTTTATATGCCATTCTTTCTTTAACTGTTGGCATTCAATCAAAAAGAATTTGCACATTTAGGATTAGATTTTTTCTCTGTGCTAGTTGGTAGTGTCTTTGCAAGTCTGTCTGTTTAAGCATTATATCACTGAAAGGAGCACCTCATTGGGCTGCCAGCCAGATAGTTTTGAGAACCCATTGGTCACTTCCAGGGTAACCAAGGTCAATCGTAGTTAGTCAAACAAGATAAAGCACATAACTGTTATCATTCAGTTCAAGCGTTGACCCTCATGTGTTCAGTTATGTGAATGAGTGGTACATGTAATGTATATTGTTCTGAAGCTGTTTACAACCAAAAAGCTTAAGCTACAACTTATGGTGTTGACTATTTTAACTCAAGTTAAAGACAAAAGCATGTAGTGTAGTGAGATGATACTATTTCAGTTTCTTTTTAATTGAAAACTTAAATATGTAATTCATGATATGATCTTTATTTTCAGAGTTATACTCGAGGCTGACTCAAATGCCATTGTTCAAAGAGTTGCAATGAAGGTATTTAAAGCTTTAGAGAGACTTTTTGATATCAATTCAAACAAAGAAAAAATAATCTCATTTCAAGCTTGTTGACATCTTTTTTCGGTTTCAGATGGAAGATGTTCCAATTACTGAACAAACTGTTGCTCAGGTGACCAAAATAATTAAATTGTCATTTTACAATTTTAGAATTATTATGTAATTTTAAGAGAAGACTCTTGCAGCTGCCATATTACAAAACTACTGTTGGATTATAAAAAATTAAGTCTTTAAAGAAACCTGCTCAATGCCAATTTGGTTGCAACTAGAAATAGGACCTCTTTGCCTGGGCAAATGTTTCATTTTTGAACATTATTATTAAGCATCAGTGGTACAAGATCTGTAAGAGGTTTACTCACTAAAATTAACAATTATGTCGTCTCCACTGAAAAGCTCTTTCCATCATAAAAAATTATGGAAAAAACTCTGGACTGCTAGAAAACCTTGTCTATCAGCTTTAATGTTACTTTGATTTACAGTAGGCACCCAGATTTGTTTTCTTTGGAGCTACAGTAAAAGAAAGAAATGGGTATAAGAAATAACAATGAAAATAATTTGATTTTGCAAACTAATACAAAATGAATGCTTTAAACTTGGTAATTGAAACTAAAGACTTGTATCAGGTATAGTTTAATAGAACAAGTACAAACAGTTTTTTGTTTTACTAACAAAATAAACTTTTGTCCTTTGCAGGTTCTACAAACTGCCAAAGACCAGCTCAAGTGGTCTTTGTTAAAATAATTTATAAAAATTTCACCTTTAGCTTGATAGTACTTACTTTCTTATAATTCCCAAAGCTTTACAAAAAACCCTTTCAGCCCTAAATAATTATGTCGTGCCAGATTGCTTAATCGAAGGGGTCTAGTGCAAAAATACCTTTTGATGAAGCTGTCAACTCTCCCTAGGTGATCCCTATTATCTCTTCATAACTGTTGGGAGAAATTAGTATTTCATACAAAGCCACTTGCATTGTTTTTGCTTGAGGCTCTTCATTATTGTCCCAACTAGAACCCATACTTTTAATGTTACCACTTTGGGAGAATTTTGCTTTTCATCTTTCCTAGTTTTGACCCATTCCTATTTTCTTGTTACTTAAAGTCTTTTTTTTTTTGTATGAGCTATGAAAGGAGAAGTTAGATATTGATAAATGTTATCTGGCTTGGGAACTTTTTGTTTCAGAAGTTTCTCAATTAGGTATATATCTCGACTACAGTAAAAATGTTTAATTAAAAAGCAAAAAACAGCAATCTAATGTTTTACTCCTATACATAAATTTAGTACTTATGGTAAATATAGTTACAAAATAAAAGTTATTTGGTCAACATTTGCCTAATCTTTGTAGTTGTAACCGGTTTATCTTCTTTGGTATGACCTCTCTCTTGAATGACTGCCAACTGTTTTTTTGCTTTTAATTCCAGTGTACTTTGAACTACTTCAAAGTTTGACAAGTTCTCAATAAAAAAGTCAATAAGATCTGGATAATTTTGGCAGCAGCAATTAAAAGTACAGTAAATCCCCGCGAGTAAGAACCTGAATTTTGAGAACCTCTGTTAGGCTAAAATCTACCAGTTATGCCCCCTCTAAGTAAGAACCTATTTAGCCTAAAATTTGGATTCAGGTTCTTAAATTCTAAAAATAACTATATCAGTGCTTGTCGTTTGAAAATCCTAGGTGAATGAAAAACAGCTCGCCTAAGATCGTTTAGGTGAGTGATTTTCCTCTCGGTCATTTGCTTTAATTTTGAAAATTTTGGGTTAAAGCACTAAATTGTTATAATATCATATGACCTCATTACTCAATTCAATATACGTGTTGAATGAAATTTGCGAGATGGTCCACAATCGATTGCACAATAGCCATGACAATTAAAAGTTTTAAAGATATATGTCAGAAAACAGAAGCAAGACAAAACAATATTAATTTGTTCATTGATCACGTACCTCAACAACCAATTCTCGGCCATTCGTAACCGATGCTGTGTATTACATTCCATTTCAAAAATGTGCTGAGCTGCACGCTTGACCCCATGACCTTGCATGAATTCACATGTCTTTTTATACTTAACAGACTTGAGTGTTTATATTTATGTTAACTGTAGTAAAAAAAACCGACCCAACCAAGTGCAAACATTAACAAACGAAATCAATGAATTTGACTAGAATGATTAGAAATTTACACAAGTGAATGGAGCTTGTAATCACGCGATTCAGCAAACAATAAAAGGTTGTAAATAATTGGAGCTGGAAGAGACCAATGAAAATCATTGTTCTATCACTTAAAACATGATGTTGGAGCGGCCATTTGTTCTAATCCGGTACGAAAAAAGTGTTGATTTTATATTTGAGTTTCTTACGGAAATGTCTTGATCAATATTACAAACATTGAGCAGAAAATCATGAAGAATTCCTATACGGCCATTATATCTAGGGCGAGTGATTTTTTGTGAGTAGGTGCTCTGTTTTCGAAATGACAAGCACTGCTATTTTGTGGAAATCATTGAGGGGCATGGAGAAACCTGGCTATTTAACAATTTATTATCCCTCAAGCCTGAATGGGATAGAAGTGAATAGCCCATGAGGCCAAATGGGTATCGGCTCCTAGAGAGGGATGCCGGTATTTGTTTTAGTAAAATCATACTAGTTGATCAAAAATCTGAAGTAAAAAATCTTTTTTGAAGCTCTAAAGTTAATTTTTTAATGTTTACAACAAATATGATCACACACAACCTATTAAAAACCTAATGACCCTAGATTTTTGTTATACACTTTTTATGTAAGAACCTGTTTAGCCTAACTGGAAAAAACAGGTTCTTACTAGCGAGGATTTACTGTACCCTAAAACCGAGACTGCTAAAAACTCATTCAAAACCTGCTAGCAAGCAAGTAGTTTTCATTACTGGAAGGCATAAAAAAGGTTTTCCAAACATGCTTATGCCAATAAATCCATTTGGAAACTTTGTGGCAAGTCTGGTTTGAAAATGTTCAAAATAAACAGTTTTAGAAACTCACTAAAATCAGCTGGCAAGGCTGCAAAGAACTAGTTTTCATTACCAAAAGATAATTTTTTTGTAAATATCTGGGCCAATAAACCCAATTCATAGGGGGCAAGATTGGGTATCAGCAGGGGCATTTTTCTCAATTCAGGGCAAAATTACTCAGCAACTGGTGGGTCACTGGTATACTTCTGAAGATTTTTAAAATGCCTCAGAAATGTTTTCTAGGCATTATTTTTCGAAAATTTGGGGCGATTTCTGAACATTATCTTCGGAAGACTTCTGAATATTTCCAGGGGTTCCCAACTTGGAAAAAACTAGGGTTGACAATTAGTTAAGCAACACTTCTTGTGCCACGAAAAATGAATAATTTTGCCCTCAATATCATGAACATGTAATGGCATGGATGCTCATTAAATTAAGAATTAGTTTCACTTGTGTTTTCAATTGCCCTCATCGCTTTGGAAAAATTTAAAACAGTTGTGAAATTATCCATAAACTTTGTAACTGCCAGGTCTGCAGGCCCCAGGTTAGATCCCCAGCCTTGTCAAGGGTTGAACATTTGGGTGGCCTCGCTCTCCTTGGACAGGGACGCTAAGCCAATGGTCTAGTCTCCTAGACTGCTCTAACAGTTATCAAGATGGGCCTTGACAAAGTCATGATAAAATTTGTTTCAGCTAGTTTAAACTATGTGTCATTTATTTTGGTATCCCAAAGATTATAATTAATAAATATTTGTTTTCGATATTTTCTTGCTTCATTTATCCAATGTCAAAAAAGGGTGGGCTGCAGTATACGGGTGTATTTTGGTGTCTGGCAGAAAAAATCTACAGCCTTTGTGGCTAAATCAGCAAATGCCTCTTGCAATAGATCAGTGAGGGTGCACTGAATGTTAGTTTGAGGTCATGTAGTCGCCTGGTTCCTCATCAAATTAAGGATCAATTCCACTCGCTTTTTCAGTTTTTCCAAATATTGGAAAAGATTGAAAACACTCGTGAAATGAATCCTTAATTTTACTCAGCACCCTTGCGATTACCTATACTAATAGGTGAAAACAAACAAACAAAAATTTATGAAGAATAGGTAAAAAAAATGTGTGAACACTGACTAAACGACTTAAGTTTTTTTAAAAAAACAACTGTCAGAAGTTGCTACAAAAAAAAACAATCTTGATGAATTAGAAGAGACAAGTAGACTGTATTCAAATTTTAATATCTCCACATTTTTATGGTTTGTTCAGCTAATTCAATATAAATTGTTGTAAACTCAACAACTAATTATAATCTCCTTTTAGATAAATACTGCAAGTCTCAAATCTTGCAGAAAAATTAATTTGTTGCAGGTAGAAACTAACAAGGATCATAAATGCACTGATTTTCGTTATTCTCTTTCAAATGAATAAATACTAAAATAATTTTCCCAATCTAATGAAAACATTTGTCAGAAGAAATTTCAAACCAAGCCATTGTTCTGAAGTTCATGGTTAAATGTTTGTAACTCTGGTCTTCAGAGCTGCTAACTGCTCTGCACTCTCGACACTTTCCCTACAAAAAAAGGCAAAATCGAATGAATAAAAACCAAACAATTTGGTTTTCTTGATATTGAAAGTCAGTTATGGGTCTTGCCAAAGATGGGAAGGGTCTGACCGTGAGGATTAAACCAGGCTAGGGTCTGACCATGGAATTTAGAACAGACAAGGGTCTGACTGTGGGGAATCTACCAGGCAAGGTTCTGACCCATGGGGAATACATCAGGCATGGGTCTGATAATGGAGAGTAGGCCAGGCAAGCGTCTGACCACGAGGATGAACACAGGGTTAGACTCTAGAGACAAGAGTGACCATCAGGATTAAACAAGGGAAGGATTAGACTAAATAAGTGTTCAACCCATGGGGTTAGACTAAAAAAGCATCTTTCTACCAGATATTAGACCACACAAGGGTCTGACCATGGAGATTAGACCAGATAATGAAATTAGACCAGACAGGGAGCTTAACATGGGGATTAAACTAGACAAGGGAGATTAGACCATGCAAGGATCTCACTATAGGGTTAGACTAAAGAAGAATACACAAGGGTCTGACCATTGGGATTAGACCAGACAAGGGGCTTACCGTAGGGGTTAGACCAGGTAAGAGTTTGGATATGAGGTTTAGACCAAGCAAGGGTCTGACCAAAATTATAAAGTCTGATCACATGAGGGTCTGACCCAAGAGTTTGGACATAGCAGTTAGACAAACCAAGGAATTGATTGTGGGGGGTTGCAAGCCATTAACATTCAAATAGCATTAAGACTTGACTACTTAATTGTAACCATAACAACACAAGTTCCCAAAAGCAGAAACAACATAAAGCCTAAACCACCTGACTCTTGAATTAATTTCCTGATATATTGTATATTTAGTCTCGATTGTTCTTTACTTTGTAATAAACAGAAAAAGGGAAAAGGATAACCAATAAAATTTTACATAGCTTCTGTATGTCTTAACATCTAAAGAAAACAACAACATCGATTATTCTTGTAAGTTACTTACTTGTCCTGGTAGAAGAAAATATAGCCAGTTTTACATCGACTGAATCGCACCTCATGTTCTGTGACCTTTGCAAAACAAAAGTATTAATAATAATAATAATAATTAGCATTTATATAGCGCCTTTCCATAGGTACATGCTCAAAGCGCTTAACAACAGTTT
>JAOBAT010072357.1:5036-21582 GCA_026413305.1 Hydrozoanthus tunicans | reverse complement strand
GCCTTCGCACGATAAATCCTTTGATTTCTCGTGCGAAGGCCCCGCCGGCTAAGAGAAGCGATGGGCTCTGGGGACGAGAATGGCTTACCGACCGTTTCTTAGGGGGAGAGATCTAGCGCCAAACGAGCGAGTCGCAATAGCCGTTTTATATGGGGGAAGTCGTTTTGTTCAAACAAGACGTGACGCGATTCTGGACAAGTCATGCAGAAGAACAGCACCATGTAGCAAATGACGAAACGATTCTGGAAAAGTCATCTGAATTTGTCCGTCTGTTTGTTAGTCAGTTTTCAGATTTTTCGACGAACAATTCGACCGAAGGCCGTCTTAAACTCACAACTATCGAACAAACAACCGATTTGACAAGTTTTCCGAGTGTTTCAAGTAGCTTGCGAGCAGACTTATTTTACCCCCCCCCCCCCCCTTCCCTTTTTTCTCCTTTTTATTTTTACCTTTCCTTCCCCAAAAAATGAGCCGCTTGTAGCCTTTGTTTTAAGGAAGAAGAATGGCACCAGTATATGGCGACAACTATTCGTTTGCATGTACGTGTGATAAGAGTTTTTAGACGGCAAACTTAACACTATTTGTTTATCTCCCTTTCACATTAAGACGAACGAATCCTCAGACGACTGAGTGTCCATCCTCTAGTCTAGTGTGAAAACGGCAGTGATGATTTTGTGCGCGCGAGTAAAGAGCGGAGGGACTGCCGCAGTTGGCGCAGTGGTAAGATCTGTCTCTCAATCCTGAGGTCCCCGGTCCGATATCCAGCCTGGTAGAGGGTTGAATTTTTGGGTGACCTTCTTTCCCGCTAAAGGCCACTCAGCTTTCACCCTTCCGGGGTCAGTAAAATATACGTGGACTACTTTAAAGCGGCTGCCTGAGGCGCCTATATATGCTTCCGTTCCGCTGGGGGTAAACTGAGCTATGTAAAGCGTCTTTGATCGTTCATATGGATATGTGTACAAGCACTATATAAATGCACCATAGTTACAATAACAGATACTCTTCTCGTCAAAACCTACAATTACCATCTTGTAGGACAAATGTAGGAAAACAAATCATAAACTAAGCTCAGCTGGACTTTAGCACGACGTTTGAAACTACAGCGCGCCCTAGTGCGGTAGCACGACAAGATGATCCGTTCTACACGACTTAAGAGCTAACTGAGGTTTGTTTCAGACGTGCCAAAGCCAAGCTATCTTAGCACGAGTGTAGCACGGCGTAAGAAAGAAAACAGTTTATATAATTTCAGAACGTGTTTCGAATCAAATATGTTGTATAACGGCCGTGTATTAAACTATTTGGTTTATCTCATTCTCCGAGATTATTTGATGTACCAGCCAGCATATCTCTTTCAGCATAACTCTCCATGTTTTAGTCTTAAAAGACTGAGTTCATCGTTCGCATCAAGTCGACAGTAAATTTATACTTTAAGCATTGTTATTCTTTCCGTTTCTGACATATAAAGCTTATACTTCTAATAAAGTTTCTACTAAAGTTTCTACTTTTATTTTTACATTTTGTTGTATTGTTTCCAAGACCAACACGCAACTGCAATGCCGGCGGCTTACGTATATACTACCGCTTCGCCTGGTTTTTTAGTTTAAAGTTCGTTATTTCAATTAACTACCCCATTACAGCAGCAGCTGGCATTAGAGGCTCATTAATTTAAAATTTATACTTACTTCACATGAAATTTTAATAAGTTAACTGTACCTCACTAAGTTTGAATAAATGTTCCTCCGTTTCCATAGAGAAATTCGTGTGTTTTCTTAGCCAGCTCACCAATTAGAAACTTGTCATTAGCATACTGCCTTTCTTTGTTGACTTATTTTTGAAATTCAAATTTTATTTTTGTATTTGTCATCAAGGTCCAATCGGAGATCTCCAAAAGGCAAAATTTCATAATCCTTATTCGACATCTTGAGAGGAGAAAATCGTGCTGTATAGCGAAACAGGTGTTCGAGGGCTAATGCGCAAAAAAGAACCACGAAACTCCACGAGAATCCAGGCTTCAAAATGAAATTTTACAAGAACTTGGATATGATTATCATAGCTGTCGTTATCACAGCGTTTATAATTCCTGTAACAAGCAGCCGGCCAGTTTCAAGTAAGTATTTAATCATATAAGATTCATTTATAGAGGAACACAATATCGCCAGTTCGTCGCGTTAGGAAAGCTACGATTTTTCTTCATTTCTCTACTCAGTAACAGTTGCTCTTTTATTCCTCATAAATATATTCGCTGAGCTTGGTTTTAAACATTAAATTTTAACAGCGAGCCGCGGTTGCTTCGAGGCGATATAGAAGTTAAATGCAAAAATAATTTGAGGTGCTGGAAGGAGTAATTCGGCCCTTCGTAGCGTTAGTCATTTCCAAATCAGCTTTGTCCGTAATTTGAATTGCAAACGGAGAGAGAAAACACCTTTCTTTAATGGCTTAAAACTTGAAACCTTTTTTGCGGTTTGTCGCAATACAACAGAACGTTTTCATTTTAAGTGGCAAATTTTGTTTGCGTTTTGTTACTTCACGCTCGTCCAGGCAGGGGATAGAGTACGAATTTTCTTTTAGATTTAAACTTGAATCAACCTGATTGATACAAAGCTTTTTAATGTATCTAACGATATATTACTTCCTGTAACTGTTTGTGGTTTTAAAGAAGAATCGAATGGAGACTCTTTATGTCAAGCGAGATTCATTTATTTTTCTTTATTTCGTTGTTTACACTTGTAGCCATTTTCTTAGTAAGAAAATTACAGAACCTATAATTTTCTCCGTGTTAAGGCCGGCGATTCTTGCTCTTACTCACAGACCAAACTGAAAAACCGTAATAATGAATTAAAGTATAGCTGCAAAAGTTATCCCGAATCCGGCAGTGTCTTTAGAAACCCTTGCAGTTGTTTTTGTGACTGAAGTTTAAGCAATCTCAGAGGACCATTTTAAAGTTTCTCGCTCGTATAACTGAAAAAAAAACATTAAGTTTGTGCGAATCTCGGCCTATATGTTAAGTTAAAAGAACGGCTTGCAATAGCCTTACAAATCATTCCTTTTTTGAACGAGAGAAACAGCGTTCTTCTTTTTCATAAATTTTTGAGCTCCAGCTGTTTCCAAACTACTTTTAACATAAGCTTATATTACTTTAAGACTACAAGAGTGCAAATTAACATTGAGAATCGCCAAGATGTTTTTGTGTATATTTTGCTCGATTTTTTTGTCTTTATATACACGAAAAGTAAGTGTGAATCGTTTTGAGGTGATTCAGAAAGGACGCTTACTTGTTTTCTACCCTGTGTGCTAGTTTTAAGGCGTTTTTGTTGTGTACATCGGAGAAACCGGTACCGTTAATATATACAGAACTTGTGTCAGACGCGCAGTGTGTTCCTATCGACAACGAGAAATATTGCAAGGTTTTTTTACGCATGCTAGAGATAAATTACTTTCATCAAATGTCAAACTCAGGGCAATGGAGATCTAAAAGTTAAAAGGAAAACATTATTGTGTAGGATTGTTTAACCTTACTCGTTGTATGCTTCTTCTTAAATAAAAATTAGATGCGTTTTTATTTTTTTTTCGAATGCAAAACTGGCACAGATATTCAATTTTGAAAACGTTTGGACATTGCCGAACAAGTTTTCCTTAGAGCTCTTAATTTCTAACATTGAGTACTTCTTGTGTGTAGATCTGAAATTTTATATCTAGTTTAGAAATTCATAAGGGTTAATAGCTACCGAAACACACTTAAATGTAAACCGACTATTCGCGAGCTGTCTTTTGCCAGTTTTGACGTTTTCTCGCATCATGGGATTCACTGATATAGATTTTTTTAAAATTGTTGACAAAAAAAGCCTTGAGCTGTTCTAAGATTTTTCCAGTTTCTAGGTAAAGAGTTCAATTATTTAAAAGTCTCAGGTTCGTGCCATGCCAGTCCACAGCCTTAGGGGGTTCCTATAGTTAAAAGGAGGCGGGTGCTCGGCGCGAGCAATCCTTTTTTGGTTTTAGAATACATGCTTTTTGTATAAAAACAATTTTAGTTGTAAGAATGAGGCTCAAATTGGCCAAAAGTTAAGAAAGATTTAAAAACAAGCTGAGGCTCGATAGCTGAGTTTTTTACAGACTTTACTGAGCTTCGATCTTCAGCTAAACAATAGAGAATGAATAAGAAACGCTTCGCAGTTTATAACCACTCGAAATCGTCTCGGGAAAATAACTCGGCGAATCAATGATAAATCGGCGTGAATTCGCTTTCCACTGCATGTATAATTGCAAAACGGCTCAGGCTAAGTTTTTCTTCGATTTAAACACACAGAGAAATAAGAACAATTTTAAGCTCAAATCGCCAAAAAATTCATTAAGAGCAATGAGTCTCAGACAAATTTACTGGTTCTTATAAAAATAGCATTTAGAAAGAATAGAAGAGTCAAACGGTATTAGATCCGAATGAACGAAATGTGCCGAGTGCTTCTTCCAAGTTGAGGTACAATTTGAAGTAACCGCGCGAGATTTTAATGCTTGCAAGAGTCAAAACTGAACTGAAATTATTTTTTTTTGGTTTTTCAGAAACGAAGCAGGCAGTTCTTAAACTGTTGACCCAAAGAACTTGTCTCACATTGTTTTTGGTAGTTCACTTAAATTATTTATTCGTATCGATTTGCAAACTAAGCGAAATCCAATGTTTGTACATTTTTGTAAATCACAGGACAGTCAGACAACGGTAAATTTGGGTGAAAAACACTTATCACCCTTGTAGTCGATACTGAATCCAAAGAACAATTAAGGAGCAAAACTTTCCTTAATGAAAACAACCACTGTTTGATACCCCGAGTTTATCATAGTCATTTTTTACAGTTATTCTAAAAGAAGCGGAGGTAGAAAATACAAAAACGTTTACAAAATTTTTAGATGTAAAATTTTTTTTCGATGACAAGTTTACCATCAGCTTTAGCAGTAAATGTTCTAGCGTTTGAAATATATTTCTAAGTATCCAGGCCTTCTCAGTGTGGCAGGTGTTGAATATCGGCTTCGCACGCATGCAAATTTAAATTTTTCAAGTTTTTCTTATAGAATTAACGATTTCACCTTCCGTTTCCCTTAGAGTCAACTGAAATCCTAATTTGCGAAATTAATGGGTTAATATTAGCACCATCATTCTGTTGATAAGCTTGGTTGAACGAATTCTAAAAATGATACTTCAGAAATTTAACTTCATCCCAGCAGTGTTCAAAAAGATCCCAAATAATTTGAAGTCGAAATTGCCAAATTATTATCTCGATTCTCAAAATTGTGCTTACCAAAGACAAAGTTTCTGTGTAAATAACAACGCAAAAAACAGTTCCCAATAATATTAAAAAATGAAACATTTTTGAAAAAATGTTTTGGGCATATTTTTGGGTTTTAGTCACGTCCCCTTTTGGGGATGGTTGTTAATTATCCTATCCTATTAATCCTTTTCTACCCTACCCATCCCTTTTTTCCCTTCATTTTTTACCCTTTCGTACCCTATCCTATTCTATCCTATCCTATCTTATTCTATCCTATTCATCCTACCCTATCCTATATTTTCTCACCCTACACCCTATCTTACCCTAATCTACCCTATCCTGTCCTTTCCTATCCCATCCTATCCTACTTTATCTTATCCTATCCTATCCTAATCACCCTGTTCTGCCCTGTCCTTCCCTATTCTATCCATCCTATCCCATTCGATCTATCATATCCTACCCTATATCTTTTCCTCTTCTACCCTTTTCGTCTACCTTCTTCTGTCTACCCTGTCCTATCCTATCATTTCCTTTCCTATCCTGTTCTATCCCATTCAGTAAAACCGTCCTATTCTAGCATTACACTTAAAAGGTGAAAACGAGTCAAATTTGTTCGTGGGTGTACGTATAAGAAATGTATGATAATTGAGTTCAATAACAATTACAACAACTTTATTTACCTTTTTGTTACAATTGGTCTGAAGTGATTGCCTATGCCCGACGTTCTGGCCCACACCCAGTACCTACCTGCCAAAAGCATACTTCAAAGCACACAATCTTCCCTTTTTTCGCACCATCTTCTCTGCTTCTACCTTGCTTTCAACTCTCTTTGCGAACCTCACTAACGCTTGTCAATTTTCGATTTTTGCATGTGCACGTTAAAGAAGAGTGCGAAGTTAATCTTCCTCTAAACTGCAACCCAGAGTCTAGCTCAGTTTACGAGTTTTTTAAACGGGTGTTTATGTCGACTTATGCCAAAGCTTGTCAAAGGTAAGTGAATTAAATAGCACTGGTAAGACATCGGTAGCCAATAGTTATACTGCGCATGCGTACTTCAAAGTAAACCGCAGTTATTAAAAGTTGGCGCTAAAGCCATAGGTAGCGGGCACTGCCCAATCTAAATTTAAAAAATAGTGAGTGGGTTAATCTTGTGAACTTGTACCTGGGCAGGGTCGATTTCAAAGACTTGAAAGGGTCGTATTCAAAGACTTTGACCCTGGCTTGAGCCAAAATCCAAGCAGTAGTTATTCTCTAAGGAAAAGTTTGTCAATCTTATAACATACTGTTCGGTTTTCTACGCCTAAGATTTGTCAACTCCAAATTAGAGCTCAAATTAGTCTCTATAAGACTGGAAACTAGAACGCAAGTTGAAAATTTCACTCTGGGTTGTCGTTCATCGGCCTTTGAACAACTGGGCCCTGGTTGTTAGTCGTGCCGTGACGACAAGTCCAGTTAGTGCCGAAACAGCTTTTCGCGACCAACGAAAAACTATTTCAGATAACAGTGCGGTCTGTCGTTGTCGTCATCATTGTCATTGTCGTTGTCATTGTTGTTGTTGTTGTCGTTGTCGTTGTCGTTGTCGTTGTCGTTGTCGTTGTCGATGTCGTTGTCGTTGTCGTTGTCGTTGTCGTTGTCATTGTTGTTGTTGTTGTTGTTGTTGTCGATGTCGTTGTCGTTGTCGTCATCATTGTCATTGTCGTTGTCATTGTTGTTGTCGTTGTCGTTGTCGATGTCGTTGTCGTTGTCGATGTCGTTGTCGTTGTCGTTGTCGATGTCGTTGTCGTTGTCGTTGTCGTTTTCGTTGTCGTTGTCATTGTCATTGTCATTGTCATTGTCATTGTCATTGTCATTGTCATTGTCATTGTCCTTGTCCTTGTCATTGTCTTTGTCATTGTCATTGTTTTTGTCGTTGTCGTCGTTGTCATTGTCGATGTCGTTGTCATTGTCATTGTCTTTACCTTGGTTGTTGTTCTTATCGATATCTTCACCGTCATCATTATTGTCTTTACCGTTGCCTAATCGCTATCATTGATGTCACTATTATTGACATTGTCATTGTGATTACCGTTGTTATTTTAATTTAACTGCAATTGTCAACGTCACCATCAGTTTTCACAATCATTGTCATCGTCATTGTCACCGTTATTTTTGTTGCCAATTCCATCGCCATTGTTGTTTTCGTTATCATTTTCATCGACGTTGTTGTTACCAGGGTCATTTTCGTTATCATTGCCATTGTGAACTCCGATTTCACCCTCACCGTCATATATTGTTATTAGAGACCTTAAGCATGAGACGTCAGTGTTACCGCGGAGGCAAACCGGAAATCAGATATCGGTAGTTGACGCTTACTTGCACACGCCATGCAGTCGTGGTGATCTTCACGGAGGTGAAAAGCGTCTTGGCGGCGTCCGTGACGATCACCACGACCGCATGACGTGCGCACGTACGCGTCAACTACTGAAATTTGACTTCCGGTTGGCCTCCGTGGAAACACGAACGTCGGCTGCTTAAGGTCTCTATTGTCTTTGTCCCTGCCTTTGTCAGTGTCAATGTCATTATCATTGTCATTGTCTTTAATACCATCCACGTGCGCACGTACGCGTCAACTACTGATATTTGACTTCCGGTTGGAGTTTAACAAGTTTTGGTAACCATTTTTTCTGATGACTATTTAATTAAACTTCGCAGCAAAACGATTATTCAGTGTGTTCATGGCAACTGTGGTGCTTTGGGCTGCGAATGTCTTCCTTGCTGGAAAGGAAAAAACTGCGATGTTCTTGGTGAGTTGTTGAGTCTTTGCCTTCCTCCTCCATAGGAGCGGTTTTGATAACAGTTAGGTACAGGTCGGTGCATCAACTAGGTACCCTCCTATTGTCAGTTCTGCGCCATTTCACATTTTCCCACACCAGAATATTTACTTTTTCATACTGCGAATAAACCAACCTGTGTACAGCATAGCTTAATTTAAAGCAGTGAAACTATCTCAAAGTAATGTTTCGGGTACGGAGTTCTTTTGGTTAGCGTTGGAGCGAGTTTTATATGTATGTCTTATTGGTATAATTTGATATAATCATCAAATATTTCTCAGGTTAAAAACTGTGCATTATCAGCCGAATTTTCAATTAAAAAAACAGCGTAGTCTGTATTTTTTGTGGGCCTTCCTTAATCAACACAGATCATGACTTTTTGGGGCCTGTGATTGCTTTGTCATTTTCATTACCGCTGTTGTTGTTGCTTTTCTAATCTTTATTGTCAAGGTAATCAAAATTGTTACTGTCGATTGTTACGCTCAGAAGGCCAAGAACTCATTTTAACTAAGCCAGAAAGTTGGTTAATTTCTATAGTCGTAATGTTTTGTACTGCGGTTATATAATCATAATGACATAATGATGCAATCTTCGCGGTTGTGAACGGAATTTATGCAAATACAAAACAGAAGCCTGAAAAAAAAATTCAGGCTTCAACACGATTTGACTTCTCCGACCTACCGGTGCAGTGATTTAACCAACTGAGCTATGAAACCACATCTGCTGGGAGCAGGTCAATTCAATTCCTAACAATTTTAACAGAGACGATTCTTACAAACTCAGTTTTACTTGGAAACAATTAATTAAGGAAAACCTTACCGCATGGTTTACTGTGCTATTGCACCTTCCCTTTTAACACACGAACAATAGTTTCTTCATTCTTTTATTAATTATGCTAACTTAGTTTTTTACTCACTTTTATCCGCTAGTATTTTATCTTCTTATCATTCTGATGAAGCCTTCCACAAGTGAAGGCGAAACGTCAGTGCACTTTTAAATTTTAAAAAATTTTATATATTTATCTTTTTATCAGGTCAATTCTATTGGGTACATCCATGCCATTAGAAGTTGTAGAACAACCATTATGTTTTGCTTTGTTTTCAGTAAACAAACACGTCCCGAAGTTTGAACAAGCGGTCTATGATGTTCAGCTACCGAAGGAAGCGTCAGCAGGGTCTACGGTCACTATGGTCAGCGCCATGGACCAAGACTCAAAAATGTGTCAAGGGAATAAGGAGCACTGCGACTGCGCAGAAGTAACTTATAGCATCGAGAAAGGAAACAGTGACGGCTACTTTGAGGTTTGTGTTCGCTCCTGGTAAACAGCTGAATAAAACTCTCGATTAAAGTGAAAAAAGGTTGCCAAAAGATAAGTTTAATTTGATTTACTCCTTTTACCAAAACAATGAAACTGCAACTAAAAAGTTAAGAGCAGAGACAAAGTTTGGGGAAAGCTTGGCTTTAGGTTAATTAATGAAGGAGACATTTTCCTGGATTCTGGACTGATGCAGACTACTTTTCTCAGTACTCTTTCCTTTGCCGGATTATTATTAGAGTCAGGGTTGGGATAAAGCTTAGTTTTAGGTTTAAGGGAGGGGTAGGTAGGTCGTTTTTTTGAAACCATTACTAATTCAGGTTTTACTTATCTACCCCTCCCCTGTATTATGGTTAGAGTAATGGGTTGGGATAAAGCTTAATTTTCAGAAACCAGGTCTAATTCAGGTTATACTCATCTACCCCTCCCCAGTGTTATGGTTAGAGTAATGGGCTGGGATACAGCTTACTTTGAAGTTTAGGGGAGGGATAGGTGGGAATCGGGACTTGCCCAGGCTATTCCTATGTACCTCTTCCTTGGATTTTTGGTAGAGTAGAAGTTGGGGGAAAGCTTAGTTTTAGATATTAGAGAGAAGCAGGAACCTTTCTTGAGTTGGAGTAGGAGTCTGGTTTGAGGTAAAACTTTGTTCAGGCTAACGGGAGGAGTCGGTTGGTAGTTTACCATGAACCGTGACTGGACCAGGCTATATTCACCTACCCCTCTCTAGAGATTGAGGCTAGAGTCAGGGTTGGGATAGGGTTTTTCCTTGGTTTAAGGGGAGAAGGTAGATCAAGCGTTTTCCAGAAACCAGGTTGAACCGAGGAACTATTAGTTAAACAGTGCAAAAAGAAAAAATTCTTGATCAACAAAAAAAATAAAGATATTTTTTTGCTTTATAGGTCAACAGCAAAACTGGAGTGCTTTCTCTTAGCAAGAGCTTGGAAACAACTGAGGAGAACGACTTCAAACTTATCATATCTGCTTCCAACAACAAAGACCCGTCTGGCTCCAAGGCAACTGTGAAAGCTAACATCATCTTAGTGGAGAAAGAAGGCGGATCGAGGAGGCGGAGATCTGTTGAAGTACATCATCGATCTCGACGTGCAGTTTTAACGGTGGGTATTTTCTGCCCTGAAAAAGAAACACCAATATTTTGGTATTTTTTAAATATTTTTGCCGTTTTTGTTTATGATATTGGCACTGAAATTAACTAGGCCCGTTCAAGTGCTAGCATAATAACAAAGAAAGTTACCGATACAATGACACTAACAGTTACAGTAGCAAAGATACTGAAAGAGAAATTTACTATGACAGCAATTTATGCAATGTAACAGTGATGGCTATGTCACAATGGTATAGAACTTGAAATGACAGCAGCATCACTTTAGCATTATCATTTTTCTTTGCATCTCTTCATAAAAATACTTTCTATTTTTAATTCTACAGGGTCAATCAACTTTGATCGCAACATTTAAGCCAATTGTTCCTAACGTCACCTACTACAACGAGGGCGACGAGATTAAGTTTTCTTTCAATCTCAGCCACAATTCCACGGCATCTTCTTCGAACCCTGTCAAGTCAATTCAAGTGACGCTAAAGTCAAAGTACCTTAAACCCAAACAAAGCTCACTTGTTGCCGTAAGTGGTTCTGTGGCAATTGATGCAGTCAGCTACACTGATACAAGTGCTTCGTTTTCTGCTGTAGCCCTAGCATCTGGCACAGAAATTGCGGTAGAGTTTACCGCTACTGTGAACAGCAATATCCATCCACTTGCCAGTCTATACTTTACAGCTGATATCGACGGCACAGACGATGGTACAAACCAGTACCCCTCGGGACCACACCCATCGGCACCCACCCTGTATGCAGTTTTCCCTAAAGTCACGTTACAGAGAACGTCGATTTCCGGTATGGTTGGACAATCGTACTAATAGTAACAAACACAAAATCAGATATATATTGCAAAAATTTCAGTAACTTAGACTGTTTTATGACGTAGGCTCGAGTAAGGACTAGTATCTTTCGGGAGAACATCCATCGGGACCAACTCGGCTAACCACCCTGGGACCACACTTATTAGTAACCACCCTGGTACCACACCCATCGGTACCCACCCTGGGACCACACTTATCAGTACCCACCCCGGGACCACACCCATCGGTACCCACCCTGGGACCAAACCCATCGGTATCATCCCTGGCACCACACTTATCAGTACCCATCCTGGGACCATAATCATCGGTACCCACCCTGGGACCACACCCATCGGTACCCATCCTGGGACCAGACCCATTGGTACCCACCCTGGGACCATACCCATTGGTACCCACCCAGGGACCATACCCATTGGTACCCACCCTGGGACCAGACCCATTGGTACCCACCCTGGGACCAAACCCATCGGTACCCACCCTGGGACCAAACCCATCGGTACCCACCCTTGGACCAAACCCATCGGTACCCACCCTGGGACCAAACTTATCAGTACCCGACCTGGAACCACACCCATCGGTACCGACCCTGTCTTCAAAGAAAGAACTAATCTGGCCACGATCTTGTTTTTTCCAACCCTGTTAACCTGCTGACCCGTTATGCTAACTTGGTTACCCTTGATGGCAGGTTAGTAGTCTGTACTCCTGATTAAAGGTCATGTAGAAAATAACAGCCCTGACTTTCAACTGATTCTTTTTAAGAAAATAAGTGGATGGGTTTCGACGTGAAGAGCAAGTTACAAAAAGCGTCCTAATTCTGAACGGGGATTATCTCCGATTTCCCTTGCGTTAATAAATAAAGAGTCAATGTCCCCTCCCTCCCTGGACAGGAGACATTGCACGTTATGGAAGAATTGTTATTGTTGTCGCAAGATTATTTTACTCAGAAGAAAAAACTTCTGAGTCCGTTAAGGACCTGAACCCGTGACCCTCTGATTACCCGTTAGACGCTCCACCCACTGAGCTAAAGGAACTCACATGGGAAACAAGTTATTACTTGGTTCTGTAAATGGAACACCATTGCATGTTACCTTCTAGCAGTATATGTAGATGAGTCGTACCCGAATAAGTCGGGTAAGAAGCCTTGTTCGAGTACACAAAAGCAATGAATTGATCGGAAGAATATTATAGCTTTATTCATTGATAATGGCAAAGAGCTACATTTAACTTACATTAAGAATGATAAAACTGCTAAATATACTACAAAACTTTTAGTTTCCTTACCTTAAAAGTTATAAATACTCTGTAATTTGAATTGATGACAAACTTAACGTTTTGCTAGTTTAGCACGTTAATTGCTTGAGCACTGCTCTCTCTGAGCTAAAATTTTCCTCTTTTACAGATCTGTGGGTTGGCTCCGTAACCAAGTACAAAATGACCATTTCCATGCCGAAGTTGAACTTCGAGTTACTTGTCGAGCTCAGCACTGCCATAAACGATTTCTCTTTCATGAAGATTCACGATGTTAACATCGTCAGCGTGGGAAGCAACATTGGAACTGGTGTGAATGGCAACAAAAATCCTTCGCCGAGCTTCTACAAAAATCAGGACACTAATTTCTACGATCGAGCTGTACTTGATTTTAAAAACCTTACGGTACGTTTGAACACGTAAGATAAAACAACACAAGGGACTCCACGTTGTCAATAGCTTTCATGCAGCAAAGAAAATATTCACAGAATAGATAAGACGTCATTTAGACAGTACGAAATGGATTTATCCTATTGGTTAATTTTTCAAACCATGTTCGTTTGCAAAATTTAAATTCTGCTTATTCTTTACAAACACACATCTGATAAGTCAAATTTGCGGCAAAAAGCTGAGTTTAAACCAGTTTTTGTTTGACGTATTTTTGTCATAGTGCACATGTCCATCCCACATTCGTTAGAGGTTTCTTTTTGGATATAGACTCAATCGCTGTTGGACTATTAAAGTCCCTATCAAGCTTATTTTTTAAGTTCCAGATGAAAAGTGGAGCCCTTTAATAAGAGTAATTTTTGAAAATAAAGCCTTTTCTCGCCATTCCTGTTACGTTTTTTTAGACTTGAAGCATGCAATGATGACGTAGCAGGAGGCATATGACGTAGCACGAGGCATAAAGCAGAGACAATCTTTTTTGTCTCAAAAATTCAATTCTGGCTACAATAGTCACATTGTTATGACTTTAATCAATGGATTATTCCCTTGAAATTGTTTGAAATAAAAAAGTTTTTAACAGAAATTAAATTTTTAAAACAAAAACCACATAACTCGCTGCTGCTACGTCACAGGTTGCCAGTCCCCGGCCTGCTTGGTCAAAATTTACATTCCAATCTTTTTTTGATTAAAAAGCATACATAGAAGTGGAAGTTTTCTTTGGTTATTCGAGTTTTAAGTTCACATATAGCAACAGTTTTAATCCAAAAAGTAAAAAATAAACTTGATAGGGACTTTAAGCTCGTGAGCTATGCTCCCGAGCTAATGAAAATAAGAACTAGTTATCTTAAAAGAAAATAGTTTCAAGGGATATCCTTTTAATAGGTCTATTTTTGTAGTTGGGGGTCACGTGACCGAAGATACCTTATAAAACAGCTCTGACAAATAGTATCTCGAAATGGAGAGAGCAGGTTGACATTAGTAAAATAGCAAAGCTTCAACTACTGACTTAAAATATGTAAAAAACGGAAAGAAACAAGAAATAGGATATTTTTTACGGATTTTCATGACTTTTATACGCAGAGTTGGAAAAAGCTGGAATTCATTGCTTTGACGAATATCTTTACACTCGTTTTTGCATTAGTGCGTAAGATGTTCTTGTTACTCGAAAACTATATTCGCAAGTTCCCACCATCACGTAATATGTTACAGTTGAACCCCGGTCACTCGAATTGCCAAGGGAAGTCAAACTTACTTTGATTTATCGGGGTTTCGAGTTAAAGGGGTCAAAACTACAGTAAATAACATCAGGGAATCCAAGGGGGGGGGGGGAACAGTTTTGCTTCGAGTTAACGGGGAATTTGAGTTACAGAGGGTTCGAGTTTTCGGGGTTCAACTGTATATATGAAGACAAATAACAGGAAAAGGGTCTCTTGGAACTAACAGAAATAGAATAATTCGAAGAGCGAATCCAACTACTTTGAGCTTGGCTTTGTCAATAAATTAGATCAATTAAAGGGTGAATTAGGAATTAAGCAATGCTTTGGAAGAAACTAGCTTTAAAAATAAAGCGGCAAAAAGAAAATAAGCCCAAAATAGCACTGATAATACGGGCCTGCGCAAAAGCCAAAAATTCGAGATAGTGGTTTTTTCTGTGACCAAAACTCGGCTGACGGCTTTTCCTGTGAGCAAGCACTTTGTTTTTGCTCGATTCAATTATCATTTGAACTTAGTTTGAAGTGCTATCCTACAATGTGTCTGGTCAGTGAAACAAAAAAAAATCAAACATAGAAATGTAGCGTGAAATTAGAGCGAAACTAAAGCCATTTAAGTTTCAGTCAAGTCTTGAAAGTCTTAACAACTCTAATTAAAGAGCAAATATGAGTTGCCAAGCATTTTGCAGGTTTGATATAATTGTAGTCTATGTAATGGCATTTCCGCATTGCCAGCGTTGAGTCTTATGGGGATTTTATTTTAAATGTTGCACGCGCAAAAACACTCAATTGGCTAGATTTTGCCAAACGATCGAAGATTCCCTTTTCCTGTTAACACCCTAGATATGCTTAAACTTTTTTCTTGTTTTTGACTCAATATGGGTGTGAAACCTAACTTGTTGACTTTTTAAACGCCGTTGTTCTGTAACTTTTTGTTACAGGTGGCAGATGCATCTTCCAACAATAAGCTTGAGGTCGAGTTCAACGTCACTATTATGGATCATCCTTCCTTGGCCAACGCCTCCAAGCACTGGGTTGGAGCGGGCATGCGCAGTGGCTACCACATGCTCTGGGTGGGCCAAGAGGCTGTCACCATATTTAAGGTAACTTGAACTGTACTGAACGGGCAAAATCTTCATGATAAAGATATTTAGAATCATTCACTGATAAAAGTTAAAAAGGTTTACGATTTTTCGGCAATTTTCCTGTTAGTTACAACAGAGCAAGTTAAAAAGGTAAAATAAGCTTAATAAGGATAAAACTAAGTAATATACAAAAGATAAAATAATAAAAAGATGTAAAAATAACTAGTGTTTGCTGTATTGTTCCGGGAGAGTGAAAGAATTATTGTCAGCTTGGTCAGTTATGGCAGTAGGCCGACTTTCAAAAATTTTTCTAGTTTGGTTGTGGACCATGTAAGTTATTTAGCGTTCTTAAAATCTATTTCATGGCTCTGAGTTCAGGCATGTCTTGCAATATTTGATCCATAATCCACTGTTATCTCTGTCCTTTTCTACAAAAAATCGAAGAGTAATAATAAAAGCAAATTGATTCCTTTTGAAAATCCGAAATTTTTCTTTAAGTTAGAACAGAGGTTGTTTACGAGGGTAGCCGGACTTCTAAAGACATTCTTAGGGAAGTTAAAAAAACTTTGTTTCAAGCTTGGCGCCATTTGTTTTGCAACAGATTTCACATGTAAAAATAATGGTGAACATAAGCATCAATTTGTTGATCCAAATAGTCGAAGAAGCACTAACTGTATCAACAATTTGATGTATAAACAAATGGTTTTGACACGTTTTGGTATGTTGCATGCCATCGGCAGAATGAATTAAGTAGTTGTTTATATAGCCTCTAAAAAGAGAACAGTGACACAAAATGTTGATACCATGACATCAAATTCGTTTCTTTCAGAACGATCCAACCGTGGTCGCCGTCTTTCAAACTTTAAACGACACCCAAACAAAGCGTTACTACTTTGGGGACAAGCTGCATGTGACGTGGGAAGTGTCACACAACAATAACTCTTACGATGATGCCAGAGATGTCAACTTCACTTTCAGCTTGAATGGGTAGGTACCATCTTTAGTTGGACCTCGTAGATGTTTCCTTAGATTAGATTATTAGGAGTAGGTAGGTGCCTTAATTAGCTGGAATTGATAGGTTTCCCCTTAATTGGAGCTAATATGTGTCATCTTTAGTCGAAGTTGATATCTTTAGATGTCACTTATAGTTAGAGATAGTAGGTAATGCCAACAGTTGGGGAAAGAACGGTTTGTTATCAGTTGAAATGGGTAGGTGTCTTTTTTAGCTGGAATGGGTAGA
>JAOBAT010072346.1:2182-14111 GCA_026413305.1 Hydrozoanthus tunicans | reverse complement strand
ACAACAACCGTATAGGATATTCCCCATCGATTGACGGAGTAAGATTTTAGATTTCTGGATGTTTTTGGAGAATTTACGAGGAATTTTAGAAATTGAGCCATATACACTGTTCGAAATTAGTATGCATAGCCGAAGCCGACTAAAAGAAGAAGTTCCGTCAGTGCGCATCAGATCCAGATATATGTTTGCACAGTGGTAATAAGCAGAAATCTCTGTTGAATGAGTTAGACTTTTATGTTTGATTCTTTAGGGATTCTACAAGCAATTATTGATTGTACCGTACAACACAAATCTTTTCTTCTTAATATCAAGTTAAAACATTGTTACGCATTATCTTTGTTTTCAATAATTGACTGCACTGACTTGAGCTACTTTAGGGAATAAATAAAGCATACAATTTTTCGTCAGACACGATGACTGCACATGCAGTATACACGGGATTTATCGCAAATGCAGTTATATGTAACAGTAGACGAAATAAGAATCAGCGAGGATCAAATTTAAATTAAAAACCGTCATCAAGTCAAAAATAAGCATGAGGAAATAACCAGAGTTCAGGGTAAGGATTCCTAACTAAAGATATTACTCATGATACAAAATAAGTAAACGAAGCTGTCTTGAAGAGTGGTTCTAGCTGTCCATTACAAATTGTAAACATTATTTTGGTGTACCAGTTCCTGGTCCCGTAGTACAGTCGTACTTGTTGTATCACGCCTGTGCATGCTAATTTCATTCGCGCCATACCAAAGATTTGGATACTGTAAACGTGCCTTCAGTTGCAGCGTGGTGCAGGCTGTTGTTAGTCCCTACGTCATTCAAAAAATCTATTCCGTTTAGAAGTTAATTACAAACAAAAGCTTCAGTGTGCTATGGCGTCAAAAAATATTCAATAAATCGTTTTTTTATTGCACGTTTTGAGATTACAAATTGATATATTTTGTTTTTAAAAACGTCAAGTGTTTGAAAATAAAAAGTTACCGAAAAAAGACAAAAATGGTAAAATGACGTGTCATGTAAGAGATCTGTATCTGTTATGACGTCAAACTGCTTAAAAGGGCGAATTGTTTATGATTTTCATTTCATAAACGTTCAAAGAAAAGAGAGTGCAGCGCGTGGGAGGAAATTTTCTCCTTTTGTATCATTTTGCAACTTTAAAAGCTGCAACGTTATTTTTTTACTTCAACTCACGCATTTCCTGTACAATTTTTCTTTGCTATTTTCTGAACTTTGAAAATTGTTTTTTTTATCGAAACTCATGCTTTCCTTTCTATTCAAACATCCCAATTAATGCCACCCTGAAACAGGGTTCGAAGTCTGGTTTCTTTTAAGAACTATGTATACACCATCACACCGATTCGCGTACATGATGAACAAATAAATAAGTGGCCGGGTCCAGTGCGATTTGGAAGAAATCAATCAGCATATTTGACCAATTGTACCAAACTTTCTCCGTTATTGACAAACAAGGTTACATGGACTTTGCGAGAAGCTAAAGGAAGAAAAATTCCGGAAAGGACGGAAATTCTTGATTACACTAAAGCTGAATCTAGAAATATGTAATTATCACGTTTATGACAACTCCCTCAAAAAAATATGATATAGGGATCGCTAGCTATAGATCGAAATATTATTACGTAATAGCCTTCAAACCTTAGGAGATCGTCAGAGTCCGGATATTATGTCAATTGCCGCGCAGCAAGAATTACAGAAGAAAGAATCTAGAACTCGCAAATGTAACATGAAATATAAAACTATTATAACATGAAAACTAGATGAAAAATGGAAACTTAAAAAGGGTATGTTAAATCAAAGCTATAGAAGATGAAAAATATATATTTTTGGACGTAAGTACTTTAAAGTTAAACTTTTCACTATAAGTCATTTTTATGACAACGGCTTGAAGATTACCAATACCGTTGCATTCCGACGTACAGTTATTGTCATCACAATACAAATGGCGGCGATTTGATTGTTTTTTTATTTAGCGCAATAAGCCTCGTTTTTGGTAACATATTCTTTTGAAGGTTTAACTCAAAAACGAGTCTACTTCCGCTAAACAGAACAATTGCCGCCATTTATACAAAGGGTCTTAAACTTAAGAATATCTTGTTTTTAAACATCTTCAGGCTAAAACGCTTAAAATGAGAATAACCGGTAAATCCATAACAGTTCGGCTTCAACTCAGAGTTTTATTTCGTAAATACAAACTTATTTCACACGGCTAGACTTCAAAAGCAAAAAATAAAAGAAAAGTGATTTTTAAGTTGTATCCAGTACATATATTACTATGTTTATAATTTGGTATTACGATATGCAGCTTCTCAGCAATGCATCATGGATGTACGCCTCTTTCACGTGAACACAGCTAATGTACCCGGAGATCTATGAAATCAATTGAACGACGATAAAAAGCTATGAATCAATTCAGGAAAATTATTTTGTCTTCAATGGTACTTCTATTGATTATTTTCACAGTTATGTAATCTATGTTGTCCTTTTTAATCAGAACTGCTGTGTACGTCTTTCCAAAATGTCAGTTTGTTTAGATTAAAAACTTGATACAAACTGTTTAAGAAACATTTTAGAATATACATTTTATAAACTTAACATTTCATAGGCTTGTTAACAACATTTTCAAAAATATAACCGTTAAAAGTTTGAAAAACTGTTTATCCTGCCTCAAAACCTTCTATAAGAGTGACACAAAGGAAAAGCTTAGTTTTTCAATTCTAGAACTTGCTTCATTTTAAAAAGATGAGGTACTCTCATATGTCTGTATTTTTGGTTACCTTTGTGAATGATCTGATTAGACACTCAAATACTTATCGATATTGAACACCAACAAAACAAGAATGGTATCAGTATAACAAATTCTAAAAAATCCCATATTTTTTGTTATTTTTAAAATTTAGTAAAGACTTCTAAAAATAAACAAAAATGTTTTTAGAAGAACAAGCTCTTTGCGACATGAAAAAATTCACTGACAAAGCTTACAGCAAAGAAGTACATAAATTATTCGTATGCGCCTAAAAACGATACTTTTCGCTTCCAAACTAAGACAAACTAAAATTTTATGCATCTCACGTTTATTCAAGGCTGAGACAAACGATTTATCTCAAATCCATAAGGTGACCCTAATGGCAATATTATGCAGAGCACGCCAGAAGCCTATTGAGCCTGTTTGTAAAATCAAAAGAGAAAATCTTAATGCAAGCAACAGTAAACGATGTGAGTTATTGACCCATTCAGTAGGAGTGTTTACACAACACTTTGTATTACATTGCATTGTATGCGTGTTAGACTCGATATCAACACTTTTGAAAACAGCTCTTTCGCATCAGGCAAAACAAAACAACAGGAAAACCTATAACATTGAGAGAAAAAAGCTGTTTTTAGCATATAATAATTCAACTATTGCAAAAAAATTTAGTTCTTTGTCCTTGAAATGGTAGATTAAAATTCGCCGCTAGCATCTAAATTAGTATCTCTTCTTTGCTCACTTCCTGTTTTTAAGATTTGCTTTACAAGCGAAAGAAGTGTACCCCGGGGCGTGAACGGTGCAGCTTTTAATATCTAAAATATGCTAATGATAAATGCGTTGAAAATAAAGTGAACTCAAGTGCCTCACTGTTTCCTATACACTTAGTTCGTGGGTTGTCGAGATTTTGCTGGGTCGGAGTTGATGACAAAAATTAACGTCATACAGATCGAAAGAAGCCGATAAAAGGACAGTAAAGATACAGCACCTGACTCGATTTATAAATCTCGCGAGCTGTTATGCCAAACGTCGCTAGATGAACATCTTTTCAGTCGAGGGTTACATCTTCTGAATATTTAAGGTGAGTAAAACAAATTTAGAACAGAAAGATTTTAACTCAACCTTACGTGAAAAAAATTTAAGTTGTGTGAGATACATGAAATCACACTAGTTCTTACTTAGATTTCACCTTTCCAAAAAGGACAAAAAAGAGGATTTTTTTAGTTTTCCTCATGCAGACATTAAAGATCGCTGCTTACATTATAGAAATAAGCTTCATATATTACAGAATTGAAAATTTTTCACCCTTTTTTTAACTCAGTCTAAAAATATCAGTATTTCTGAGTGTTTTGAATTTCGTTTCTTATGGCAAAGAGAAAACAAAGTTGTTTAACATTAAAGACGAGGAAAAAATAGTAAATTAAGGGGTTTTTTTGCAGTTTGATGACAACTAGGAAAAAAATTCTAAAATTTTGGACCTTACAATTTTGCCAAAACGAAGTTCTTTGTTTTTGTTAAGCAGAATATTACTTTGAATTTTCTTACGGCTGATCTGACTCGATTGGGGACGTGTTAATTTGCGGTCTTGACAACATTTCCAACCGGAATCAAAGGAAGACTACAGTTATTAAACATTGGATCGGATGTGTCAATGTGATCAATTTGAATACAAATCTAATTGTAGGCATCCTGGGAGATATATCTGGCATTTTCTATTCCTTTAACTAGTGATCGATCTTCTTCGTAACACGATCCAGTGTTGTTAAATTTTGGCAAGAACATCAGTTCATCGTATAAAATTGTTTGGCCTGCTAAACATAAGGGGGTTTAACGAAATCGATTGTTCGATTATTTTTCGCAAAAGAGTGGAAGTCTTTGCCATACAGTTACTTCAGTTACGACCAAACGGCACTACATTTGGTTGCTTTCGATTTTCCTAAAGAAAGGGCCTTAAGGTAAGGTATTAGACCTTTTGTAAATGTTTATCACCCAATGTATACTTTTAACTTCCAAGATGAACAGAATGAAATGCGTTTCTTTCTTTTTTCAGTTGTTAGACTCCCAGTTCGACCGCCCATATTAGCTAGAGCTATTACATCTATACCAGCAATAGTGTAAATAGGAATCACTCAGAAAGGAAAACAAAAATCTAACGAGAAGGCTACACCAACTCCGGTCTGCGAGTGATACGCAAAAAGCAGAGCTTTTGTTTTTTGTGAAATGAATGGAATAGGACAACTCAACAGTATTTGTCTACAGTGCCATTGAAACACATGCAAAAAGACAATATAAAAGAAGTAGCAATAAAACAAGATAAATGATTAGAAAATCTAGGCAAAACCGGAAAGTGATTTTGTCGGTTTACCCGTTTTGTATGAACTATCGAACGATTTGAACTTCCAAGTGTTCGTGTTTTAAGTAACTTAACTCGGTAAAGAAATCATTGTTAGTCTTTCACAAAACTGTTTTGCGCAGTATAAAATGAATGATTTTTGCTGTTTTCCTTGCTAGTAAACTCGATTTTAGGTCACATAATTCTATTGCTATTTTATCCTTTGTTTTCGTGCATTTTCTATCTATGTCTCTGCTCCAGTCTTAAAAGAAGTGCGTGCTCTTTTGTCTTTCCCAATTTATTTCCCGGTTTTTGCCAAAGTCTCTATCCGAATCGCTGGTCAACACGCTCTCTGTCCCAGTCTCCGTCTAACTCTCTGACCCAAGCTCTGCCCAACCTTACCTTTGTCTCAGCTATCACCGAAGATTCCGACACGCATAGTCTCTGTCTTATTCTCCTACACAGTCCCTAGGCCCGTCTCTATAAGTCACTAAAATTCAACTGTCATAGACGTCGACAAAGACGACTAAATAGCATTCACTAAAAGTCTTTGCAAATTTGTTGTTATTTTCAGTGTGTTTTCTGTCTCAAACTCAAAACAAAACACGCCTTTTCTTATTTGCAAATAAAAGCAAAATAAGGACTTGTGGTTTAGACACAAGTACCATGCAGTTAGAATCATTGATAAACTTATGTACCTTGCCATAATAACCATGGTGATGGCATTCAAAAAGACGCCAGCAACTCGGTGTTCTAAACAGTAAGGTGAGAGCTATTGGCAATATTCTGGGCTGCAATCACGTTTAAAAGAAATGCTTTTTATGCGTGAGAAACGAGAAAAAGTTATTATTATCGTGGAACGTAAATCTGAATCTTTATCCTTCTTGATACAAACTCGCCCTATAAAAAACTATACAAAAACACACATCTTTTACTCCTTACTCCCCTGCTTAGTTTTGTTAAATCTGATTTTCTTAGAGCATTATATAATTTTAGCTTTGACTACAGGGTTCTTGGAAGTTTTCCTTGTAAATTTTTCTTTTCCCTATAAGTATAATATAAAAAACGTTGGTTGGTAGTCCTCTTAACAATCTGCAGATGTCATCGTTTTATCTAAAAGGGAGCTTAAAGGCCTAATTATATGAAGCGGGCTGACCCGGTTAACCCGGGCTGGCTTGGTTTGCCGAAATTTAGCTCTTTCCTGCTTGCGATTACATGGAATGGTTTAGCGCGATCCAACTCTTGCCGCCGTTTTGAATTTGGAGTTGCTCATGCGTACTAGGCAATGCAGCTGACTCATGACCAGCATAGCCGGCTCATTAAACCGGACCTGCCCGCTTTCTATGTCAGTAATGCGCGCAACGACCTGAGTAATTTTGCGTGTGTTAAAGACAAGCCGAGATCGCGCAGAAAACCGAGCCAGCCCGATTCATATAATCAGACTCTTGAGATCCGTTTTCGATAGAACGATGACATGTGCAGTACGCCAAGCTACAAGACGAGGACGGCAAGTTACACCGCCGACGACGAGGACGGCAAAAAAAAAAAAAAATAGTGAATACAATAACTGCACGTTGGATAGCACCTGAACGCCGTAGTATTGAAAATTACAACGTGAAAAGCTCGATTTTGAAATTTTTACATTTTATAACCTCTACTGAAAAAAAGCGCGGCTTCAAGTATAGACATTTCTTTGTAGTTATTTCTCATTTTAATGCATGATAAAAAGCGTAGACATGGATAAATTTTGGCAGGGAAAAAACTTTAAATTCGTTCGAGGCAAGGATGAACTCGGCTGCAAATAGTTTGGCGGTTCATTTTGGTTTTTAAGACAACGTCCTGGCTTTGCTCGTTTTCAATTCATTCTTGTCTTGATGGAATCAAGTTTTACCCTTCCAGAAATTTATCCTTGCCCAGCCGGGTTTTGTTTTTCTGTAGTGTAAATGGAGTTTTGCAACCCGATAGGTCGCTTCTTTAAAGCATGGTCTGAAGTACGTTTCTCCCCCCCCCCCCCCAAAAAAAAAAGAGGACACTGATTTTTAAACATTTGGTTTGAAGTTTTCGTCTATTACTGCATAGTCTATGGGGTCTAAAAATATTACTTACACTAAAGTTACAGTATTCACCGAGTTGGAGAATTGAGAGTATGGACTTAAGTATTCACTCACAGTATTCACCGCCGCTTGGTTAGCCCAGTTGGTAAGGCGCCAGTCTTTCGTGCGGGAGGCCTGGGTTCGATTCCCGGTGCCGGACCTTCACTGAGGGTTTTAAAATAATTGAGAAGGTGCTGCCTTTGCTCTAATATCTGAAAACGGTTAGACCTTCGCGTCTTTTCGGATAAGGACGTTAAACCGTAGGTCCAGTTTCTCAATTTCCTCTCGGGGGACTTAAAAGAACCCACAGCACTTGTCGACAAAGAGTAGGGTGATCCCGGTGTCGTGGTCTGTCTTCGCAATTCTTACGTACTGAACATTATTGTTACCCGTATTTGGCAGACTATCTAAGACCCTCAATACCAGAATCAACCGTGAATCATAGCGCCTTTGAGCATCTACCCATGGAAAAGGCGCTATATAAATACTAAACATTTTTATAAGTACTAATGATTTATTTTTTTTAATATCATTATTATTCACTTGTGCCATGTGAAGACGAATTCCAAATTAATTATTGCTCTCTTGGATAAAATACTCATTCGTCTCCAAAACAATTAGTCACATGCTTCACAAAGCCAGTTGTTGGTATCATCAACAAAAAATTTCTGGTCAGGGCCATTGTACTAGCACTGTTGAAAGGTCTGACCATCAAACAATTAAATTGGCATTACTAGGTGCAACATTGATAACATGGCTAGGCCATGTTTCGGCAAAATCTTTGTTGTCCGTGGCGCAGTGGTCAAGCGGTTAGCGTGTTCGACTCCTATTCCTGGGGAACCGATTTCGAGCCCATGAAGGTTGTATCCTTTAGCAAGACACTTTGCCCAACTTGTTCCGATCGACTAAGCTGTTTAAACGAGAATCTGTTTTTGCAGAGTGTTAACTTGCAATGGACTAATGTCCTGTCCAGAGGGAGTCAAAGACTCTCATCCGCTTAACACTATAGAAACAGGAGATAAGCGCCGGCCTATGGAGCCACTTATTCTAAAGTTCTCTGTTAAACGAAAAACATGTACAGTTACTAGTTAAAACTAATTCAGCCAAACAGATCTAAATTGCAAGTGGATGGTTCTTTGATTGCATGTTTTTCCAAGAGTTTTCATAACGCACTCTGTTCCTCTTGAGCAGACTTAACAGTGTACAAAAATAACACGACATCCAAAGTAAAAATGAACTTGTTTAATTTTGTCAGAAATTGAAGTAGCATGATTAATTAATGCCCTTTAGTGTAAGTTTGAAGAGCTTTGACAAAAGAAGCCATTTTCTTGAAATAAGTTCCGTGAGTCTTTTAGAGGCTTAAGCAAAAGAAAAAACGAGGAGTGTTTGCCGGGTTAAGGTGTTTGTAAATTTTAGGTCTGAAATAAAAGATAGTTGTTTTACGAGTATTGACTACGATTACAATGTTGGTGGCTGTAACGACAGGTTTAATCAAAATTTTGGTTACAAGATATAATGAATTAAATCGGGTTTTTTCGTTTCGTTTTAGAGTTTGGTGTCCGAAAAACGTGCAAACGTGTCAACCACACTAAAAACTGGCCATATGAAGGTGTCGAGCTAGGTTTCTTGAGACTGAGTGATTAGAATTCGTTTTTCTTAGCTTTTCCGAGAATATTTTTTCGCAATGAAAATGGGCTTTAAGTTTGAACGGGCGATCGAGGAAGGATCAGAGTTGTGGAAGTTACTGTTTCAAGTTTTCTTTGTGTAGAGATCACTGACGCAAAAGTTTTGACGGTAATGCATTGAATAGGTAATTCGTATTTATAACAACTTAATAATTTATCCAAGTCGAAAACTTTAAAAAAGGTTTAATTTAAATAATTCTAACTGAGAATGCTCATTTAACGGTAATTCAAAGGACAGCCTATTAACTAACTGTTGCAGCATTTTTTAATGAATGAACTTTTATTGGTAATCAAAAACGTTTATTCGCGTGCAAGGCTGTTAATGAACGTGTTTTCGCTGTTAAAACTGCTGTTGACAGGTGTTTTTTTGTATTTACTTTAGGAAACTATATGGTCGGCTACAAGAGCGGCTGCGAGGTAATCCAGTTCACCTTTAGTTCAACGATTTTAGAGACTGGCCAACTGTACTACCAACAGTGATATACACACAAACAGGTTTTCTGAGTGGAAGCGATTTATCGCAGTTGGATGATTCTTATTAAGCCGCCTGAGGTTCGTCTGTCTAAACAGAAATACCGCAAATTATTTATGCCGATCTCTTTCAGTTACTCTTAAATGTTATGGGCTTAACGTATGTGACACTTGATTGGCTAAAAATGAAGGGTGATAAAACCTTAATTTTTACTCTATATCTCCATTCCTGATATTTTTCATTTACTATACCTGAGCACGCAGAACTGGGCAATATTGGGGAAAGTGCTTACCCTCTCGTGCTTATATATCGGGCAGTGCACAATTTCAAAGAAGATCCAGAGCATAGCATCCAACACAAAGCATATATAAACCGTAATTAGGAAATACTGCCCTGAGCCCCAGATACTGTGGTCCTTGTATCTACTCTATTAACATGTTGCTGAAAATCTTGATTGGAAACAGGTGTATGAAATTGCTTTATAACAAGCTATACAAAACCTTGAAAACGGTATGGGAAACAAACATTTGCATATACCTAAGCTCACAATGAGGCACTTCAAACATTTTCATTTTAGTGTTTCAACCGAAAAACAAAATTAAAACAAAACAAGATAAAAGTCTTGTTTTGTGGTAAGATACGTAAGTTAGTTTAAACAAAAGTTATTAATATTTCATGTGGTTGATAGCATTTTATTTTCATTTAGGATAATTAAGAATGGATGGGCTTTTTGTAAACATATTTAAGTGACTCAGATGTGTTTTTCCTCTTGCAGGACTAAATAAAAGCTTTTGAAAACTGAGAGGGGTGAAAGAAGCAACTCATCAACTCATTCTTAGTTAACACCGTCGATTTACTGCAGTGTTCGCAAAGAAAACTTGTGTTGAACAAACAACTATCAAAGACTCGGTTATGGACCAAACTGGCAATGGCACAAGGATTGAAGCAAACTACTTCTCTGCTCGGATTATTGCCCAGATCACATTATATTGCGTTCTTATAATTACTGGATGTTCAGGTAATCTTTTCATAGTGTTTGCCGTTTTAAAAAAGAACCCTCGAAAGATAAGCGAGTGCTTTATACTTAATCTTGCTATCACGGATCTGGGTGCAAGTGCAATCAGTATTCCACTGGACTTAGTAGAACGAATAACCGGTGGTTTCCCATTCGGCTCAGTGCTCTGCTATATCGTATATCCTTTCCAAACAGTACTCATGGCTGTTTCTGTTATAACATTACTTTTAATGAGCTTGGAGCGCGTGCGTGTTGTTATAAGGCCGCTAAGGCCCAAGCTTCGAATGAAAGGTGTGATGGTCGCCATTTCTGTGTCGTGGATCTTACCATTTGTGGTCATTATTCCTTATACACTCGTGTTACGGCTGGTAGACAGCCAGTGCACCGAGCTATGGCCAGAGGAATGGTATGTCAAAGTGTACACGATGACAGTATTCGTGATTTTCTACGTGATTCCACTATCAGTGATTACTGTCTCTTACATACGGGCAGGTGTTAAACTACATCAAGAAATCAAAAGAATACAGAATCTTGTTTTCGAAAGCAAGATCTCGCGTAGCCACGAGAAATATTCTAGGAAACGAGCGCTTCAGAAGCTGCGTGTCATTAGAATTTTTGTTTCGGCAGTTGTTGTGTTTGCTTTGTGCATGTTGCCGAACCATATGGCTTGGATATGGCACGATTTTGGAAGTGGGAGAACGCATCCATTGTTCAAGGATCTCTTAAGTTTTGCCAATATAGCAACCTATGCAAATTCAGTGATAAACCCGTTCATATTTGGCACTATAAAACCATCAGCACTAGCCAATATTAAGGCGTGCTGCCTCGGGAAAGCAAGCAAGGCCGTATTTGGTAACCCGCTTATGCTGCGTACACAATCTAAGAGGTTTTGCTATGCTCTAAAAGAGCCAGCACAAGCGTTTGGACGAGTTCGACGTTCGATCACAACCTCTACCACTCCCCAACAAACTACAAGAGACATCTGCGAATCAAAAGTTTAAAAAATAAACAAATAAAGATAATAAAAAGCTAAGAATAACTGTTAAAGTAAAAACATTAATTACTAATATCTAGAAAATAGTATCAATATGCATAAACTACAAGCCACCAAGTTATTCTTATAAGTTCGTGAAGTTTGGAGAGTAAAAGCGACCAACCAAAAATTAGAAAAATCAAATATCGTCTGGAATTTGGAACGTCTTTATGAGTACAAAAGCGTATAGCATTAATCAGATTTATTTGTTTATTTCTTCGATAACAATAAATACCGTATGAATCTCCCGAGGGCATCTAGCCGAGAAAAAACATTTGGATAAGGAGACAACACCTAGCTTTTGTAGTCCTCGCTACTCTTTCGTAGTAGGACAACCAAACACGTTTTACAACATAATCAGAGCTCTACCGGGACTTACGGTTTAGATTGGAGGAATGAAGCAGCACCTTTACCTCAATTGATTTAAGAACCTTAGTGAATGTACCAGATCCATTGTAATCTGGATAGATGCCCACTGTAATCTGGATAGGTGCCCAGTGTAACATGAATAGATGTGCGGTGCAATCTGAATAGGTTCCCA
>JAOBAT010072335.1:0-18317 GCA_026413305.1 Hydrozoanthus tunicans | reverse complement strand
ATTTGGGCAAAAAGGTGGAGAAGTGAGACCTGTTAGCCTCCAAGAATTCCTGAAAGGAATAGAATAAGTCTCTTTACTTAACTTGTTAAATATGTTACGTGTGAAGAACACGTAACAAACCTCACAACAATTTGGGCAAAAAGGTGGAGAAGTGAGACCTGTTAGCCTCCAAGAATTCCTGAAAGGAATAGAATAAGTCTCTTTACGTGACTTCGGCCCATCTGTTGTAGAACACCAAACTATGAGGGTACCTTTGCGGCCATTCAGCTTTTTTGCTCAACCTTTTTAGTTTACCGTTTAGTTTGCCGAAGCAGGCAGAATTTTCGCGCCAATCACGTAATGTGTACGTGGGCGGCAGGCGAAAGCAAACATTTTCGCGCCAAAATAAAGAGGAAGACACGTGAAATCCGATCTTCGCATTCGGAATGCGAGATAAGTGGATAATTAATTAAGATAAGTTAAATGCCAAAAGCTCAATGGTAAACGCTTAAGCTAAACCCAAAGGGCTGTATCCTAAATACTAAATGACAAAAGCTAAAAGCAAAAAGCGAAAACCTAAAAGCGAAAACCTAAAAGCTAAAAGCTACAGGCTAAAAGCTAAAGCCAAAAGATTAAAGCTAAACGTTCAATCCGAAACACTAAACGCAAAAAGCAAAACGCCAAAAGCTAAAAGCAAAAGCTAAAAGCTAAACGCAAAAAGCTAAAAGATTAAAGATAAAAGCTAAATGCTAAACGCAAAAAGCTAAAGGCAAAAAGCCAAAAGCTAAAGGTGAAAGTCTAGTGTTAAGTGCAGAACGCTTAAAAAGAAAATTTAAAAATCTATACTCCTCGAAAAGCTAAATACCAGCAAGATTACGTAAAAGTTGAGCATAAAACTTCGCATAAACTAAAAAGGTTGAGGAAAAAAGCTGAATGGCCGCAAAGGTACCCTCATATTAAGTCTATTTGCTAACCAGCTACTAAAAAGCAGTGTATTGTTCAACCAATTTATTCTATGAATATGATAAGTTCGAGCTTATTAATTGGAATAACAATATTTAGGAATAAAGTCCCCATGATTTACTTTATGAAAGTAACTTGCCTGCCATGATATAACTGTTTTAGTTTTTCTTTCTTGATCAACTTTAATTCCTGAAAAAGTTTGACAAATACAACCGTAAGTACGTATTAGCAACTACGTTTATGAAAGCCTGGAAATGAAGCTGTTTGTTAAAAAATGAAAAACTTTGTCAATGTTTTCACTACCGAAAAAAGAGAAAAGTTTTCCATTTAGTTGCCTTTGTGCTGTTCTGAAAAACATATTGAATTTTCCCGATAAAAACGCAATTCTTTTTCTTATTTCAGCGAGTAGGCAAAACTAGATAATGGCGAAGCTACTAGTATACATTTCTTTTCAAAAAAGCCTACTTTACTCGATCGAGCTTTTTTTGTCTTAAAAAATATTTCAATCAATTAACTATAGTTAGGTACTTTCAGTTTCGATTTTGACTTGTGTGAAACTGTGGTTTATCAGAAAACGTGCTACAAACAGCGTGCCAGAAACTCAGTAATACAAGCATTCTATTCAGCTGAAAGAACCTGCATTCTCCACTCTCGTATCCCCTTCAGAACTGTTATAGAAGCTATTTTGAAACATTTCAAAGAAAACTGATTGCTTAAATTTCCTTTTGGGGTATTCCGTGAAAACATTTAGCCTCTTTCTTAGTGAAAAACGTTGTGATAATGTTTCCAATTATGAAGGAAAGGGAACTGATGCAGGTATTTCCGCTTTGGTATCAGTTAAAACTTCCTTCCCCTCGATCCTTTCCTAAAATGTTGTGAAACATATCTCCACTCATCTGGTAATTTAGTTTTGCAGCACCTGATTCTTTGCCTCACTGGTGACGATCTTATGTCCAGTTTTCTATCTTGATGTTCTTTTGAAACGCAAGTGTAAACAAACTGGAGCTCGAATAAACATGTGCTGTGTTTACCGCACACTCATGAAAAGTGCCACCATCGAATGACTAAAAAATGTTGTCATTGCGGAAAATCGAAAACTTTCTTCTATTGCATTATGGGACCTTCCCTTTGTTTCGTCGAAAAAACTTTTTAACTTGGAAATCGAATAAAGTCTAGGCCTTGGGGACGCTGGTTGCAACATTCTGTTTAAATTGGGCTGGACTCATGAAATGAACCTTTTGGAAGATAACATAAAGAAGCTAGGGGTCATAGGAAACTTGTCTTCAGTCAAAGTACGCTAAAAAGCCGTTTTGTTTGCTTGAGGTCAATTTGGAGGAGAGTGCCCGACGTAGCTTTGGCGGGTGCCCATTGTCTGTCGGCAAAACCACTCAAGTGTGCAGTCAAGGAAAATACTGCTTCGGGCATAGTGTGAGATTCGTTACGGAAAATCGAAGGTCGTCGGCAAAACAACCGATTAAATTACATCAACAAGGAAAAATATATTTTGCAGATAATTTTCAGTTTAATTTTTAATATCATAAGTGAAGAAATATGGCTTATGGATGAAAATGACTTCTTCTTGGTTTCATTTATGTACCTTTTCGGCCGCTTTGAAGTATTGAGACAAAAGAATCTCGTTAAATGTGCGCTAGGTAGTTTTCCCTTAAAGAGAGAAACCGGCCGCCTTTCCGCTCACCTTACAACAACCAAATTTGGTAGGTGTTTTTGACTTTGAGGTTTTGAAAAGTACTGAGTTACAAGCTCATTGAGACTACGTAGAACTGCTTAATTCAAGACGAGTAATGTGCGATGTGACAGCACCTAAAATTGGTTACATCTTGGTGCATAAAAACTAACTGTGAGAACTTCCTGTATCAATGACGTTTTTATTAAAAGGGCTCTCTCAGCGACAAGAAACCTCGCTGTCATTACTACGAAGGTAAGCAAGTTTTGTTTGACGGAAACTCTTATAAGTGTAAGTTACTCAACTGTTTGATTTGGTTCAATATTTTTAAAACAATCACAAGAATCAACAACAAGGCCTCTCATTGATACTCATTTACAATTTCAATAAGATTTTAAGTTTTATTCAAAACAATTAGCAGGTCACCTTTAAAACTTCGATTTCTCCACACACCTTAACAAATCACTCAGCTCTTCGTCGAAAGAGCTCACAAAAATGAATCTTTAACTTTCTCATAAACAACGCAAACGAATATTAGTTGGCCTTGATAGACAGTCCAGTACTGAAAAACATGATTAAATAGTTTTTTAGATATGTATATGTTATGTGTGTGGTAACTGTTGGCCGCATTCCCGTTAAATATCTTAAAAGTTTCCAAGATCATAATATTCATGAAATCATATAGCTTTTTGCTAAGACAACTGTAACAAATTCTGCACCCATGTTGCAAACGAGTAACTTGATTGGTCACTTTGAAGTTTTTTTCTAATCTTAAGAATTAGCCAAGTTAGCTTAATAAAGTTTCAACAACTGACTGAGTCAAAGGTTGGATTGAATTGCATCAATGGTTTTAGGAAATTAATCAAAGTAGTTGTGTACACAGTTTGTAATAAGGATGTCGGGTTCTCCTACTTATTGATATATTTTTCTTATTAGTTCAGTTCTAAGAAACTGTTACATGATTTTGTTCGGCAAAGTTGAATTAACCAACATTTATAAATGCTGAAAGAGAACAAAGTGAATAACCACTTCAAAGGGTTCGATCACATTATATTGAATCTTGATTTCAGACAATCCGCCTTCAGAAGAATAAGGGGCTGCATTATATTGTAATGAGCTTTTTAAATAGAGAATGTTTTTTGTCAAACATAGATGTTGTCAGATAAAAATTTTCTTAGAACTTAAAGAAAACGAGATGAAAAAGTAACGTGCTATATTACAGAGATGTTAAGCTTGAATATAGATAGGTGATTCAAAGTTGAAGTTAAAGTTATTCACATAAACAGAGCCAGTTGAACAACTAGATATAAATCATGGTTATGCGCGAGCTTTTAAATATAGCAAGTTGAACAAAGGAAGATTTGTAAACAATAACAACGTTTTTTCTTGTAAAATTTAGAAGTCTATCATTTTCTTTTTGAAATTGCCAAACACTCCTTGAGACCGTACGACAGATGGTAAAAAGTCAAATTTTAACGGGACAAAACAAAGTTTCCCGTAGAAATTAGTATTTGTTGTTCAATACTAGTCTAAAATGCATTTTACCTTTTCGAACAGTGGACTCTGCAAGTTTCCCTGCAAGCTGAGTGTGAGCTTTTACCAGAAGAACAAACTTCAAACTTTGTTTGACTTCCACGCCAATATCTGCCTGGAGAGAAAATGACTCGGCAGAATCCTGTAAGGATGTATGTGGGCCTGTCTGACGACTATAAAGCTTTTATAAACAGGCGGGACAGCATAACCCAATATTCCGGATTTGGCATTTAATAATCAATGGATGAAACATGTAAATTTTGTTACGACAATATCCTTCCGAAGAAAGTTCCCTTTTGTCAAGAGGGAACTTAGCAACTGTTTCAGAACCATGTAAACACGCTTTGTAGTCTAGCAAAGTTTCCTGATTAGAAAGTTTACCAAAACGGTTAATCAAAGTTCGACAAACTTCCTCTTTGAAAATTACCTGCTAATTCAACAAGCATTAAGTCTTGGTGTTATTTTAAGATATTTAATATCAACCACCTGTTAATAGTAAAACCAGCCTTGAGCTATAAACCACGCTTTCTTTGTGATATTTTGGAACAAACATCGGGAATGCTCTCAAGTCCAAGAGATACAGAAAGAAACAAAAACAGAAACAAAACCATCTCTAGAAGAAAAAGAAAACAATATGACAAGTAGCTGTCTTCTTTCTCCTTATCTTCAGACTTGACGTAACATTTCAGACATTCTCTCTGCTTTAAGACACCCATAAGAGTAACACAATCTTTAGCCTAACAGTTTCACTTTACAAAAGAAATTAGTTTAGAAAATACCAGACAAACCAAAACACAGGATTTGGTCAATGTAAGTCCCTATTGACCATTTACGAGTCGTATGAACCTTGGCTGGCGTCAGTCAGTTAGTACGGGATTACATGGATAAGCATTCCATTTACAGTTCAAATATTTTTATGACAAATCATCATCTTGATGGTGGATGTCATTTTTTCAGTTACATTAATCATAGCATAGAAAACTTTTAATTAAAGATCTGAAAATAGTTCACTTAACAATGAGGTTTAAAAAGAATGTATTAACTGTTAGCTGAAAATGGGAGCAATGACAACAAGTTATTTACAACGTAGGTAAATGATCATTTCAAGACAGGGAGACAACTACTCATTACTACAAATGTTTTTGAAATGAAATAAACAGTATTGATACAAATAGAGCCAAAAATATCAACAAATATATTGTGTCGGATGTAATAAAAAAGAAATATTTTTGTGCTGGTACATTATTTGTTTTTTAATTGTTAATATTTTTACTAGTTTTTCTCCCTTCCCTTATTCCTGCTGCCTCAATCTTAGTATTTGATGCGAAATTAGAAATTTAAGATTTTTAAACCACTCTTAACAATTAAAGTGTACAACCCCACAGTGTTTTATTGTGATTTACTATCGTTTGGACGTTACATATCGAACTACCTAAATCGTAAGTGAAAAGATAAAAGCATAGTTGTGGTTTTCTGACATGACTCACGAAAACATTTCTCTTAATTATAATAGCCTGAATTTTTATTATTGGTAACATTTTCTTCTCCCTAAGCTTTCGAGCCCAGTTTCATCAAGATTAAAGTCATTTACATGTTTTAAATTTAAGAGTACAAATTATCAGTTGGTGTTATACATTCTAACTTTTAAACCAGTTGGCAAATCCCCACAAAGTTACGATTCATTTTGCTTGTCTTTAAAAATAAAAATTATCGATACTGTTCATCCTAGCTTCAAACCAATCGTTGGTTCCTTTAAAAGTTGACATTAGTTTTACTTGTCGTTCAGGGTAGAAATGTTCGATGCAATAAGTTTTAATTTTGAGCCAGTTAATTAAATTTTACAGAGTAAACAATTTTCTTTTGCTCGACTAGAAAAAAATACCAGGAGTTATTAAGTTCAAAGCAGACTTGGAAGCCTACAAATTTCCATAAAGTTTGTTATTTCTAACCTTGAAAGCTAAGGAAGGAAGAGTTGTTCAAAAGGTGTAAATGAAAAAAAAATCAGGAACGCGATATCAGCCCACGCACAGGGCGAGTTCCTTTAACATCATGCGAGGAATTGTAACTGATAAGTCCGCAGTTAACTGTTCATCACGGATGATCGTTAAATTCAACCAAGATTTCAAAAACAGCTGGTACGTTCATAACAAGCTTATTTGAAGTTTGCGTTACTACGCTTATTGTCAAATGGTTAAAGAGTACATTTTTGCTGTGTATGTACTGATAAACTATTTTTTATTTGGAGTTGCAGCCTTTCCTTGCTTGGGAAACTTTATTAAACATGCTCTGACATAATCGATATGATTATCTTTAGAGAAGGCAGCCCAACTTTGAAACTCTGCTAGTACCAATTTTCAGTATAAACATTTCAAATATTCACTACCTTGTCAACACACGTCACCCATCCTATGACCAGACAGGGTGGGCCGGGTGTGATACATACAAACTGATCACATGCCGACGGACTAAACTAGTGGCGCGCGTTAACGGCATACTAGATCAAACATTAAACACAGCAAAAAATAATCGAATGTATAGGTTAGTTTATAAGAATTGATTTATACTAGTTTTCCTTTTTATTTGTGAGAGTGGCTATTTTCTCATTTCGGCCGATATGTTAATTTAATGATTCAGTTTACAGCTAGAAACACAATCTGGTTGGCGATCTATCATCGGAATCTTTTTTGAGCCTTCTAGATTCACTGTACTTACACGTGAAAATTAACCCAAGCTGTTTAGTATCAATGTCAATTTGCTTGTTAACAGCCCAAGGCTTAGTGTTTTTAAATACAGCTTAATCCATCTGACATCCAGTTTTCTGTAAAAAATCAAATTACTGTTAAGTCAAAGTGAGCCGTAATCAAAATGTTTAATTTTAAGGTACGGTTAAACGTCAGTAAAACTTTGCTTTACAGGAACGTAATATTTTCATGAGCTTTTCGGGTTGGTGACGTCGAAAGAGTATTAAAAACCCCTTCAGCCAAATGACCTGCTGCTAAAACCTCCCAACATAGACCAAGGTTTTTCAGAGTAACTTTACTTTTCATCTTCAGAGGTTTTCTTTGTCAACCATTTCCAATTTTGTTTTGTATCTGTTATGTAACGAGAAGATAGATTTTCGCTAAATTACCACGGGCTCATTGTTGTGTTTGAGTTCTCGGTAAGGTTTCAGTTGCGAGCAAGAAAATTTGGAAGTTCGGAGAAATAAATAGTTTAGAAGTAGTGTTATTATAGAACTTTCCTAGTAATATAGGTACTGGTAGTCTCGCAAATCTAGTAATGATTATACATTAACGAGGAATTAGTAGTTGAGAAAATCTAGCCGCAATTACATATTTAGCGACTTTTAAATGCTACCGCTTCGCAGATCTTAACGTGTACGTAAACAGTCTAGAAAAATCGTTTCTTTCTTATATCATACGATTGCGCCTTAAGCTGTCAGTTGCTGTGCGTATCAACAGCTATGACGTCAAACTAAAACCTGCTTTCACCCAACCCTACAGACTGATAATACACGTAACTCGAACGTTATTGTTCTGCACCCTTTAACGCCGGTCTCGACACACGTGCAGTGGCAGAGTCGAGAGCTTTAATTTGCGTTCCATATCCATGAATATTGTCGCGACGGCTATAGTTGACAAGACTGGACGGCTGAGGAGTTAACTTGCAGCCGTCGTGGCTGCAGCGGCAGTACGTGTATTTTGAATATGTCAGCCGCAACTATCTGGTTATATTCGATCACTTATTAAAGCTAGTAGGAATTCTTAGACGGTCGTCGACCGCCGACCAAAGGTCTGTCATAACTTTGTAGGTTAGCAAACTACATACAGTTTTTACATTTCTATTGGTTTAGTAATTCCTAAGGATTTTTAAAGTCATGAATTAAGATATAATAATTGGTATCTGATAGTATAAGTTCAAATAGTAAACTAACCCTAAGGCAAGTTTTCTCTGATTTCCGTTGTCGATCAGATAAAAGTCAGATTCTTGCAAACACTATTTAGGTCAGCGAGATGCAAGGAATGTGTAACACAAAATCAAAGAACAACTTGATAGGATAGAAAAACCAGAAGACTCTTAATTCAAAATCTTTGTTCACAGTATGCAGTATTTTTTAAAGCACATCAAAGTATTTTATAGCGTTCTTTGAACTTTCACTTCAGGCTTACAAATGAGCAAATGAAATATCTCGGAACTGTTTTCATTTCGGCAGAACTCTTCATGAAATATCGGTTGTTCTTTGTGCGTTATTGATCGAATTTTTACCAAACTCTTCATAACAGTTAATTTTTTGTTTGACTAAAGCACATAAGAAACAGATATCCTGTTCAAAATTAATATAAACATAATCTTTCTGACATTGGCAAAACACTACAGTCTCAACAAAGCTCCTTCAAACGAAACAAGGCAACTAATCAGATGAACTGCAACGGGTCTTCAAGACTACTACTTCACTCTCACTCATTCACAAACACCAACTCACCAGAAAAGTGACAAACTCTTGTGTATACGGCTGTTTTTTATTTACATGTTTTATAATCTGTAAATTACAGTTGATCTTTTGCGAATTCTCATTTACAATAACTTAAATTCAGCGACGAACATGCATGTAAACTTTCTGTAAAAAGTAATTTACAGAGTCAGCGTTAAATTTATGTTCTGTATTACCTGTAAACTATGTGTAAATCTCTTTATCGTAAACCCGACTTGTTAATGGCGAATTATCTGAAAAATTAATGCAAACCGATTTTTAAATATCAAAGGGTACTCAGTATGGCTTGCACGAAGCCTGGACAAGCATCCGCCGGAAAAGTGTTTTCTATTTTCAGCAGTAAAACTATAAAGAAAGTTGATTGACACCATTTTACCCATTACTTTAAAGTCTTGCGCTCACTTAATAACCAGGGGGAGAAAAACATGCAAAACTTGCAACAATCTTTAGTTTGTTAGTGACAGCAATCAGCTTTTAACAAGCGCAAAGCTAAATCAGGTTTCGTACAACCGGGCTTAGTAGGTTAGCTGCACCTTGCAAAAGGAGGTCTGGTTTAACCTTGAAAACTAGCTGTAACTTGCAAAAGGAGGCTTGGTTTAACCTTGAAAACTAGCTGTTACTTGCAAAAGGAGACCTGGTTTAACCTTGAAAACTAGCTGTTACTTGCAAAAGGAGGCTTCCTTCAACCTTGAAAACTAGTTGTTACTTGCAAAAGGAGACCTGGTTTAACTTTGAAAACTAGCTGTAACTTCCAAAAGGAGGCCTAGTTTAACCTTGAAAACTAGCTGTTACTTGCAAAAGGAGGCCTGGTTTAACTCTGAAAACTAGCTGTTACTTGCAAAGTCTCCAAGCAATCTAAACCCTAAACCCTAACCCTAACCCTAACCCTAACCCTAACCCAAAAGAAGACCTGGTTTAACCTTGAAAGTTAGCTGTTACTTGCAAAAGGAGGCTTCCTTCAACCTTGAAAACTAGTTGTTACTTGCAAAAGGAGACCTGGTTTAACTTTGAAAACTAGCTGTAACTTGCAAAAGGAGGCTTGGTTTAACCTTGAAAACTAGCTGTTACTTGCAAAAGGAGACCTGGTTTAACCTTGAAACTAGCTGTTACTTGCAAAAGGAGGCTTCCTTCAACCTTGAAAACTAGTTGTTACTTGCAAAAGGAGACCTAGTTTAACCTTGAAAACTAGCTGCAACTTGCAAAAAAAGGCCTGGTTTAACATCGCAAACTAGCTGCAACTTGCAAAACGAGGCCTGGTTTAACCTTCTAAACTAGCTGTTACGTGCGAAAAAAACGCCTGGTTTAACCTTGAAAACTAGCTGCAACATGGAAAAGAAGGCTTGGTTTAACCTTGAAAACTAGCTGCAACTTGCAAAAGAAGGCTTGGTTTAACTTTGAAAACTAGCTGTTACTTGTAAAAGAAGGCCTGGTTTAACCTTCTAAACTAGCTGTTACGTGCAAAAGAAGGCCTGGTTTAACCTTGAAAACTAGCTGTTACTTGTAAAAGAAGGCCTGGTTTAACCTTGAAAACTAGCTGCAACATGGAAAAGAAGGCTTGGTTTAACCTTGAAAACTAGCTGCAACTTGCAAAAGAAGGCTTGGTTTAACTTTGAAAACTAGCTGTTACTTGCAAAAGAAGGCCTGGTTTAACCTTGAAAACTAGCTGTTACTTGCAAAAGAAGGCCTGGTTTAACCTTGAAAACTAGCTGCAACATGGAAAAGAAGGCTTGGTTTAACCTTGAAAACTAACTGAAACACGCCAAAGGAGGCCTTGTCTAACCTTGTGTACTAGCTGTTACTTGTAAAGGAGCGCCTGGTGTGAACTTGTAAAATACCTGTTAAAATTCGTACGTCTTTTTTTGTTTTGAAAAGCTTCAACATATTCAGATAATGGACGAAGTGTCATTGGAAGGCAATTAATTGTTTTTCGTTTTAAAGTTATTTGTAGCTGGAGTTATATCAGATTTTTGTTAAACTGTTTTGACGGTACATGCAGGGGCCCCCTGGACGCCAGTCTCCCGACCTAGAGGGTCACCCTGTGGGAATAAAGTTAATTATCTAAACCTTTTCCGTCGAGCCTAAGTGGTTCATTTGGCCGGCGCTTCTCTTTGGTTACTGATGTGCTAAGCTAAGACTCCCCCTGGACAGGACTTATACAGCTGAGTCGACTGAAACAAGTTTCGTAAAGTATCTTGCTCAAGGACACATTAACTTAGTCTGGCCGGGTTTCGAACTCACTAACCGCTCGGCCACTGCGCTGCCGACAACTATCTAGCTGTTAAACGCAAAAGGAGGTATCAGGTCTTGTAAATTATCTTTTAACTGCAAAAAAGGAGGACTGCTCTGACTTAAAATTTGTGAAGTACCTGTAAACTGCGTTAAAAGGAGTGATAACTGGGTTACCTGTGCTAAGCCCAGTCAAAGTATGCAATTGTTTCCCACACTCAAATCATTTATAAACGCACACCGTGTTAGCTGCTCCTCTACTCTTTAAGTCGCTCAGTTCAGACGTTCAGAATCTTGTGTCTTCGTATTATGTTCGCCTTCATCCCTCGCTGCTTCCTGGTGTCTAAACTTAAACTTAGGGAAGTTTAACCATCTGAAGCTTAGGTGTTCTTGTGATTCAGGAAACAGGAAGTGGTTGAGGCCAAGGCCAAGTACAGTACTATATCTAATCTTATGTTACATAGAAACATGCTTGTGTGTTGTGTTAGTGTGCTTGTATATGTTTGTAGTAGTGAGTCTTAAAATTATTTTTTGTAAATCCGACCAAATCACGTAGATGTAATTTGTAAATAACTCTGCAAATTCTGGCTTCCTGATCTTTTAACCCTTTATATATGGTTATTACAGGAAACCAGTACCCTCTCAACGTGTTACTTTCCTTTTTGATTTGTAAAATTTTAATTTCTTAGAGTGAAAAAAAAGAGAGAAACAATAATTGTGGGATGATTGTCAATAAAGCAAGGATCCCAGAGCATTGAGAAACAAGAATCGTGGGATGATTGTCAGTGAAGCAAGGATCCCAGAGCATTGAGTAACAAGAATCGTGGGATAATTGTAAGTGAAGCAAGGATCCAAGAGCAACGAGAAACAAGAATCGTGGGATGATTATCAGTGAAGCAAGTATCCCAGAGCATTGAGTAACAAGAATCGTGGGATGATTATCAGTGAAGCAAGTATCCCAGAGTATTGAATAACAAGAATCGTGGGATGATTGTCAGTCAAGCAAGGATCTCAGAGCATCGAGTAACAAAAATCTTTGGATGATTGTTAATGAAGCAAGGATCCAAGAACTTGTAACCAAAAAACTCGGCGTTGAAACTTCTCGAAAAACCTCATCAGGTTTTGACGTAATTAGGCTAGCCAATCAATTCATACGACGATTGTTAAAAAATTTCTGGGCTACAGTGGAATCCCGAATTAACAATCTTCGGTTTAACGGTATTCCCGGTATAACGATAAACATTCGTTTCTTCAGCAAAAGTTATAGTAAAATGTATGGGGCAGAACCCCGGTTTAACGAAACACGGGTTAAAGACATTCCCAGTTTAATGATAGGGATTTTATTCCCCGAGAGCAAAATCTTTTCCGGTATAACAATTAAACCAACATGACAGACCACATGGAAATGCTGGTTTTATAACAAAACAAACTTTATATATTAAACATCAATGCTTCTGTCCCGGAGGGGGTACTCCTGATCTCGGGGTGGTAGGTATGACCGTCGTATTTTTTAGGGGTTAAAATTGTCGGTCCGGTATTTTTTAGGGGTTGTTAAAAGAAATTCTGTGGTAAACCAAGAGTCTGATATTTTTTAGGGTTAAAAAACCCCAAGCTGCTGGACTGCTTGCAGTCCCGTGTTTAAACAAACGTTCATGCTGATAAGATGTTAAGAAAAAAGTCCTTCGACGAACGTTCTAATACGCGCACGCGCCTTTATTCACTGCATATCACGAGGAACTTTGCGCCGATCCGCTTGCTGTCAAGGGAAAATTGGTATTTTTGGGGGTAATTTTAAAATCGAGAGGTATTTTTCAGGGGGAAAATTTTTTATCCTTTGGTATTTTTTAGGGTATTTTTGGGACTTTTCCGACGGTCATCTCTACCATTTTGACCCGAAGTACCCCCCTGGCTTCGGTAAACAATTATTGTCCTTGCTTACACTCCAGCAGCCGTGAATGTTGTTTATCTACCTTTCCTTTCTTGCCTTTAACAGTTTCCTTAATTTTAACATCTTGGAAGCCTTCTTGTGTTGGAAAGTGTATGTTCCAAGGATTTCAAGGCCAATTCCGTTGTTTCTACGTTTGCCAGTAACTGTAACAGAAATCCGCCCCCCGTGATTCAGGAATGATTGAAACGTGCGGGGTGATCTCGAGCCTTGCACTTTCTTTATATTCCCTTCCTTTCCCTTTGCGGTTTATGACATGAAGTGTTTTGTATTGTGATAGCAAACAACTTGTGAGCTGTACAAACTGCTTTGACATATCTTAAGGACAACAAAGGACTCCGGATGCTCCACTTGTGAATCATTTGATATTACAAAGTATTTTAAAATTACAAATTTATCAGTGAGCATAGAGTAAAAACGCGTACGTCACCTTTTTCCCGGTATAACGATATTTTAAGAAAATTTCCCACAATATCGTTATACCGTGTTTAACGATATAGTTTTGACGTTCCCGCCTTGTCATATCGTTTAACCGGGAGTCCACTGTACAAAGATAAGGAAGTTATCTTTAAAACCCGAAATAATTTTCAAAAACCTCACGTCAAATGATCTCATGGCAACCACTATGTGTGCTCCGACGTTTTGTAAAATTTCGTTAACTTTTTTTTCTGCCAAACTGCATAGCAAAGTTTTTACAAATTTTAGCAAACTTAGGTGACTAAGGTGACATGGGTCTAATAAAGTATTATTCTATTTGAATAACGAGTTACACTTTTTCTCAGCTTCTTTTTTCTTTGTTAACTCTTTCAGTCCCAGTCAGTTTTCAAACTTCTCCTTTCACGCGATTCATACAAAATAGACGAGTTCAATTTGACGTTCGGTACCGAGAAATTCAAACAAGGAAAATTTATAAAGATGAAAATTAAAATTCTCCAAAAGCTTTTCAAATGAAAAGTATTAGCTTTAGTTAGGAGAGTTTACCAGTGCAATGTGAACTGAAGGGGTTATCTGCATGAGGTACCAACAGTTCGCTAGATTTCTATATCGTGTCATATCTTAAAATCTGCGTCGCATGCGTCACTTCTAGAGTACTTTTCCTACTTTTATGATTGCATGCAAGTATGGAGTTGGTTTAGTAGAAGTTTATAAGTTAACTTAAAAATCATGATCGACACTACTGGTTTACAAAAAAAGAACTTTTAACATGATGAAGCTCAGCTAATTTATAACCTTCGTGTGAGTCCCTCTTGGATATTCTCTTAGAGCATTTTAGATTTGAATTGCGAGTTACTTCAAACACGAAAAATGTTAGGTGGCATTTCTTTCCGTTTTCCTTCTATACCAAAGCTTGACAAAACAAATGCTAGATTTTTCACGTTTATTAAAAGCAGGTTGAATTTGAATTAAGATTTGTTGGAAAAGACATGCACCTGGAAGATGTTTTCGTAACACACGATGTAACAAGTAATAGCTGGCTGGTAAATGTATTGAATCGATTGAATTAGTGATAAAGTTAATGGCTACCGTGCGCTTAGTAACGCTTTGCTGTTAAACGCTGCTTACTGATTTTTACGTTACATCATGCACAAAACCAAACTATAAAAACATGCCAAATACATTTCAAAATGCTTACCCTCAGACTGATGTCGCTCACTTCCACTTCACTATTCCTAAGGCTAGGCGCGCTTGGAAACAAGGGCTTTTGTACCTTTTTTTTGGCCTCTGGCTTGTTTGAACGGAAGGGAAAAATGAAAAGGAAGTAGTTTTCCTGTTTCCTTATATGGTTCGACGGGATAAAGGTTTCAGCCGTGCAAGGGATACTGACAAAAGTTTTTCTCTGCTTTACGACTCGATGTGTTACAAATGGACAGTAAGAAGTTATACGAACCCTGTTAATTAACGTAGAATAATTTCAACCACGATCGTCAGACGGTGAGGTTTGTTTACTGTTTCTTACTGTTTTTTAAAACTAACAATATTAATAGATTACATAGTACTCAAAATATTGTAGATTTTGTCAATTCATATAAAAGTGTTTGGGTGTTATATTAGTAACATAGGCTATTCTTTAACTTCCGCCGACTCCTCATTTGGGAGAATGGCCGTTTATTCAGAGCATAGCCCTTGTGTAGGAGTGCCTAGTGAAAATAAACAGTGCAAATATTTTGAATTAAATAATTTTTTGATGTGCGAATACTTGAAAAGTTAATATAGATCGAACAAGAACAACACGTTTGAAAAATTTATGGACAAAAAAGATTTAAAGAATTCTTCCGCTACCTTTTTGTTTTTTGATATTTGAGTAAAGGTCATTAAACACGGCACAGTAGGAACATATTCGATACTGTTTGTACACTTCCCCTTAGCTTGGGGTCCAACCAGCTCACGTAAGTAATGCCTAGAGGACTGATTTGCAAATGGTTTTGGCTTTAACAATACTTTATTGTTTTCAATCAGATAAATATAGTGCTTCACGCTTACGAAAACAAATGAAAAAAAAGCAAAACAAAACAGGAGCACAGAAATAGTTCCATTGCTTTTGGCAGTTCATAAAATCAACTGGAGTAATACCTAAAAGAATCAAGAGGACGTTGTGAATTTCTTGGACTTTGCCAAAGATCCAGCACAAACATTGACCGTCAATGTTACACATGTAGTTCTTGAAATCAGTGATTGGTTATTGATCAACCTAACCCACCAATGTTACATTTGTAGTTCCTGAAATCACTGACTGGTTATCGATCAACTTTTCCAGTCTTTGAACTAAGCAGTTCTGTGAGGGTATACTGACGCACTGAGTTCTAAGTATTTTATACATGCTATGCAAGAAAACAAGACATGCGTAGTTTCGAAACACAATATTCTGTGCTCAACCGTACTTCCGCAGGAATTACCAAGCAGTGCCATATTAGGTATTAAAAGTAATTTTTGTTTCATACAGGATATTGAGTTCAACCAATATATATCAACGACTTAGTTCTTAATTCACCAATGATAAAAAAATTGCAAGCTAAGAACAAAAGGAAGAAGATTAAGGAAGGAATACAAGATGATGATAGTACTGATGAATAGCAAGTCAAATGTCAAAGTGTGATTGTTGACACCAGGCTCCGAGTGTTATCACCAGGCTCTTTTCAAGGCTTACGATCAATTCAACCTACATCAATGTGGAACTGTTGCCGTTATGTACTTCTAGTATTGCTGTCATTTCAAAGAATATGATGACTGTTACGTAATAAATTTCTGAGTGAAAAATTGCGCAATATTACAATAAATATAGTTAGACTTGCAAAAATCTCGTCCTGCTGATTTGAAAGTGATTAATAAAGATGTGACCTACGAAGAGTTTTTGGCGGCAGGCGACACGGTCGTTAGACAGTTGTCAAGGCGCCGACAAACGACAGATGTTATCGAGAAAAGCGTGACAATTTGCAATAGCAACAAAGGGCATCAGATATCAGTCAAGACATCCAGGAATGCGTGTAATCAGTTTCTGGCGATATTTTTTGGCCGATCTTTAGTTTAAGAACACGCTAATGAAACAGACGCTTTTGTTCGTCATGTTTACTTAAACACGAGGTTCCAGTATAAAAGGCTTAGGCCCGCCCCTTTTTCGACCCTTTTCATGAAACTTGAATAAATTTTAAAATGTAATGGCGGCCATTGGCAAAAGAAACAACCCATTTTCAACAATTCGAGGTCATTTACATCATAATCGTGAAACAGTTTAATCTTTTTGATAGTTAATAAAGTCTGAAGTCTGAAGTCTTTTTAATAGTAAATGAAGTAATGGCATAATACCATTCTACTATACTGGTATACTGGTACTATACGCGTACGTCGTGAAAGGCTGCTGAGAAGAATTATGAGAAACGAAATTTATCGCCAGAGCAATTCGAAATTCGCGCGTGCTTCGCAAGACTAAATTAGACAAACAACGTCGATCGAGGCCCCCATTTTTTCGGTGAAACATCGTTTCAGAAATTAAAATTCATAGTTGTAACACTAATAAAATAAGAAGCATCCGAAACCCGTCATGGCAAACGGCTAAGAAGCAAGAACGAGCTATACACAACTGTAGATTGTTTGCTTTATTATGATTTTGCGAAATTAATCTAAGTGCAAATAAAACGTGAATCAAAAAGCGCGCCACAGCTGGCAGGGAGCGCGGATCAACCTTTATAGACGTTAACTCGACGGCGGAACTGAACGTGTGAAACCCCTGGGCTCAGCTTATACTGGAACCTCGTGTTTAATTCGGTTTTTTGACAACGATTGATAAACTGGAGCTTTAAAGAAATTACCAAAGCAAATGATTGCTAAAAAAATTGAAATTATGACAGCGACATTTTGTTCAGACGAAAATGTGACCGCAGCATTTTACACTAGAAAAGATGCGACAAAAAGACCAAAAAATTTGGGACAAGAGGCATCTGAGCACCCCCTTGTAGGCTCCTAAGGTTACCAAAGAGAATGTTCCACTGTTGAAACTACTACCATACAATGTCTTCAAAAAAGAGATACAATTTGCATCTCTAAGACACGTAGGACAATTACAAACGTTTCGAGAATGTGCTAACCTGATTTTTTGGCTCACGAGGAAAAAATTACTGCGAAACGGCTTTAGGTTAATCCGAGCTGAATTCATATTTCGAGATAATGTTCGAGCTCGCCCCAGCCTTAATTTCTTTCTATTGCTGAAGAAGCTCGAATTGACGAAAGTCTCAGTAAAACTAGCGTGACTTGCACGTGTAAACTGACCCGAGGTCAAAACCCGGGGGGGAGGGACTTCGGGGTCAAAAGGGTAGGGATGACCGTCGGAAAAGTCCCAAATATACCCTAAAAAATACCAAAGGATAAAAAATTTCCCCCTAAAAAATACCTCTCGGTTTTAAAATTACCCTAAAAATACCAATTGAAAGCTGCAAAATTCTCTTGGAAGCTAGCGGGTCGGCACTAAGTCCCCTCGTGTTGTGCTGAACGTGATATGCAGTAAATAAAGGTGCACGTGTAGTAGAACGTCTTTCAAAACTTCTTATCAGTACGCATGTTTGCTAAACCACGAGACTGCAAGCATTCCAATAGCTTGGCGTTTTCAGTTAAACCCTAAAAAATACCAGGCTCTTGGTTTAACACCGGATTTTTTTTTTACAACCCCTAAGAAATACAGGACTGGCAATTTTAACCCCTAAAAAAGACGACGGTCATACCTACCATCCCAAGGAATATACAAGCTTTTCTAGTTTCACTTCTTACGCATATAAAGTAAGTGTAGCCAAAACACTAGTAGATAGAACTCTTAAAATTTGTAACACTTGGCAAGGCTTTGACATGGATATACGATCGCTCACCTATATTTTAAAACGAAATTTATATCCATCCAGATTAATAGAGAAAACTATCAATGCTAGTGTCACAAAGCACTTAATTAATAATCCGGTTGCAAAAAACAACGAACCAACACTTAGCAATAAGCAGTACTTCAAACTTCCCTA
>JAOBAT010072324.1:0-21584 GCA_026413305.1 Hydrozoanthus tunicans | reverse complement strand
CCCCACCCCTCTCCCCTCCCGATTCAAACGCCCACGATATTTTCTACTGTCAACCGGTGATACTTTATTGGAACGTAGACGTTACGTACAAATTAGGAAAAAGCCAAGACAAACACATATCAACTTTCCAGACGGTCTTCTGTACCCTTTAGAAACGAAACTTCCGTAGTGAGAGCTGTAGGGCGCGTTTATGTAAAGAAGAAAACTGTTTTTACTTAGAGGTAAAAATTACCGACATACGGAGTGGCTCAAGGACAATCAAAAAGCAGACGTCTGCTATTACGTTCGTTTTGTCGGCAAACATAAAAGTTACTTGCTAAAAAAGGTAGGTTTTTGTAATTCAGTCTGTTTTTCTTGGTGTTGACACTAAACCGGATTTTTTTTGAGATCTCATAACAAGGAATGAATTTATATAAATGAAGAATTATTAAGGGCAACGAGGCAACGAGTTTTAGGAGAAGCCTACAAAACACTTATGGGGAATTTAGATTCATCCGTGGGCGGTTTTGCTTTTTTAATAGAAGAAAAACTGGTTAAACTTTGAGATATAAATTAACGTGAAAACCTCAATTTTGCGAAGATTAATCAAACCAATTTCAAAGCTGTCTTGCTTTATGTATGGACTGGCGGCTACCAGTTGAGATTATTTTGATTCAAATTATATTTTATGAAACTCTTTTATATTGTAAACACTTATGTTGTTGAGACGAGATGTATAAAAACAAATTACATAACAGCCAAATTTTAACTTTAAATCAATGATAAAAACATTTCTTATCTAGAATAGATGCGGTACAACTATAGGGCTATTAAGGGGCTAAAATGTCTTGTTTCCTTGGAAGACAAACTCCTTTTTGCCTTGTGAATACATTGTTTTTTCAACACATTTTATCAAGAAACCCTGCTCACTTTCGACCCCTATCCAGCTAAATCTTTAAGGCATTAAGCCCCTTTTACACGAGCAAGTTTTCCTTGACAAGATTACTTGACAATTTTTATTGCTCGTGCAAATGATCAACAAGTTTTCCTTTACAATTTTTCTTTGACAAGTTTTCATTGTTCGTATAGACGACGGGCAAGTTTTCCTCGACAAGTTTTCAGTTGTGTTTGGGCATCATTACTGGTCACATTTTCCTTGTTGTCCGTTTACACGAGCAAACTTCAAATTGTCCAGTTTTCTCCATATACACGAGCAATTTTTGCCTTGTCAAGGCAAACTTGTCAAGGAAAACTTGCTCGTGTAAAAGGGGCCTTAAGAATCAAATTCAAAATGTCAACAAAACTGCAAACTTGAGAAATTGTTCAAGCAACTGTTAATTTCAGAATCTAGTTGTAAAGACAAAGAAAATGATAGTCACTTTGTAGGTTTCGGAGCAATGGTTTTAAAGTTAGAACATTTTTAGTTTACTGTGAAACCGTTTTAAGCAGGATAAAGGTCAAAATTTAAGCAACTTTCCTGAAAATATCTATTAACTCATTTACAGTATCAATCAAATAAAAAAAATTAAACTGAATCTTCAAGCCACATAAGAAGACCTTCGATCTCAGTGGAACAGCTATCTTCATTTTCAGGCCTCGGCCGAGCAGGTGGAAATATTTAATTTTGTAAGCTTTATTTTTGCCAGTTCGATCGATTATGACGGCCTTGTAGGTTGTCAACGCCCTCGTGGTACTTGGAAAACTATGATATTTGGTGCTGCAAAACTTTTTAATTTCTTGTGCTTATTGTATGGAAGTTTTCCACTTCAATTCTCACGCTCTTTTTTCTTGCTTGAATATATGCAAGGCAATAATGAAAGATTCGGAGAACATTTCATGATAAAAAGTAAAAGGTCTTCAACCGCAACATGTCACCATTGCATATATCAAATCGATTAGTTTTTGTTTCAGTAACGTTATAATTTTATTGAGAAATAAAAGTGTGAAAAAACATCGAATAAAATAAATAAACAGCTTTGCTGAAATGGAGTGTTCGTTACATTTTATTCTGAATTACAACGTAATCTATACAAGAATCTATTTTTCTTACACTTGACATTAATCTTTCCCGAATAATATTAAATTTCCCAGCAAATGCTACTTTGCATTATCAAAAATTATCTTTTATCGCTGTTATTATCTTGAACTTCTCGTCCGACTGCTTCAAAAAATCAAATCTTTCAAGTAAAGAAATCATGAATAGTTACATATCAAGTTATGATTTAGTAAAACAAGAATTCGTATCCTATGTACACTAGCATTCCTTATTACATGGCTGGCTAATTGGTTTGTTTCAGGTCGAAACTGACTTTACAAACCGATACGGCAAAATGTTTACATAGCTGTTTTTTTTCTTAGAGCCATTTGAAATTATCCTATTAACTTCTTTGCTCGCTTTGCTTTGTAATTAATAGCTCCTTGCATTTTTTAAATTGAACTGTAAAGTTGTTTTTGTTCAACATGTGAAGTTTAGTGATTGTATTAAGAAAAGGAAATGACAAAACAATAAAAAAAGAGAGGTTGATCTTGTAAAGTCGACTAACACATAAAAATTACACAAGGATTCTAAACGTAAGAAAACTATATATGCATGTGAGTGTCTTATTGCCGAAATAAAAAAACAAGTCTTTTTTGACGATTGCACTCTAGTATTTAATAGAGTATTCTTAATTTTAAATGTTAGCAATTAATAACGGTTATTAAGTTGTTAAGGAAGAAAACTGTAAAATATAGTTTTATATCTTCAAAGGCGTGCATTGCATTTCGAGCCAAAGGAAATAAGGAAATTGGTTTTCTTCACAGATTTAGATACTTTTTTTTTATTATATTTTAGATGTTTCTATTTGAAAAAAATCGATTCGTGGTTGTTATTTAAAACAACATTTGGTTTCGTTTGACGGACAAAAAAATTGAAATAATTGTTATACTTAACTTCGTTCATACTGGAAGCAACCGTTTTCGTTTGGGTGAGTCTTTTTGTGTGTTGTATCAACCAAAACCGGTTTAGGCTCCCAACAGAACAAGACTGTAGTCTAGCAATTAAGACAATACAATGCAGTCTAATCGAAGAAAAGAGAAGAAAAACATGCCATAGGTGCAGGTGAACGGAAAGTATCTTAAATTCGTGTCCCTAAACTCCACAGTTCACTTTTATTATTTTATAAAAACGTTCTATTTTTTGCACATACGCTGGAAAGTCTTAAATATTTTGAGGATTCCAGCCCCAAATGTTCTTAAAATTCTCTTAAACACAATTAACTTAAGTTATATATGTAGCTTCACTAATCTTCGGCAGTTGGAGAACCAAACAGGCTTTGCAACCCATTTATTGGACTCCGAGGGCCTGCGGTTTAATAACCCTATCCGAGAAGACGCGTAGGGTCTAACCGTTTGCAGATGTTAGAGCAAAGGCAGCACCTTCTTCTCAGTTGATTTTAAAACCTTTAGTGAAGGTCCGGCTCTGGGATTCGAACCCGCGCCTCCCGCACGACAGACTGACGCCTTACCAACTGGGCTAACCAGGCGGCTAACAATTAATTGCTAGTATTGGGTGTACAGTTGTTATTTTCCATTTCCATACAAACTAACAGGAAGCACAAATTAAAGAATTCAGTTGCAGCTATCGAATTGGCCGGCACGAAAGAAATAGAGTAATTATAAACAAAAACAGATTTAAAGCAAATCTGTACCTTCACAATAATGACTAAAGGCAAATGAACACTGCATTGACGAACATTAGCTGAGAAAAAGCTGTTTCCATCTTGTGTTGTATTCAAAATAAAAGGCCTTTGCCAATTCTTATGCGTACATGTTCTACGATGTTCTTAAGTCCTGAGCGTTTTTCAGCCTCGTGAATATTCTTAAATTAATAAGATTCTTAATTCTTACAAAAAAGAGTGTAATCGATACCGAGTTCCGTTAATTACTAATTACTATACTGTCTCCGCCTGTTAAGCATGTATTGAAAATACCCAACTGTGGTCTTGAACGATATATTACAGTTCAGTCATCAAAGTTATGGAATCGCTTTCCCAAAAGTGAGTTTAATATAAACTTAAGCGACCTTTTTCATTTTTGTTATTAGTATTTATTTATATTTCGGTTTTTAAATTAGTCTTTTCAACTCTGAATTGCATGATTAATTCACCTCCATTGATAACTATAACTTTTAGATATTGCGAGTTACAAGATTTTTCAGACGATGCCGAAAATGGTGTCCACTTAGTAGTACATATATATAAACAGGGTAAATGAAATTTACTACACCACTTTTAATCCCTGACTACTTATATATTAACTTTTATCATCAAGTAGCGTTTGAGAATTCAGCAAAGATATTAAACGCAATTGGCACTGTTAGTTATCTTGTACGGCAAAAAGCAAAGAAAAGTACGTTGGTTGCTTCGTTTTATTAATCTTCTTAACGTTTAGGAGTTTTACGTGGGTGTACAATATTTTTTTTTTCAAATTTTATTTAGTTCTTGCATGTCCTTTGTAAATTAGCTTCTTCCATGATCCTTCTCTAGAAATCACCATAACAACCTTTATAAAAAGCTACTGACTGTATCATACACATTTATATAAAGCTAAAATGATTTTCAAACAAAATACAGATAAGTCTTAATCTGTTTATCTAATAAACAATCATTTTATTTTTTGAAAAGCCTTCATAAAATTTTGAAAAATGGATTTTCCTGGACAATAAATTATGAATGGAATCGAGAATATGAAAATCTTTTCTTCGTGAGAAAATAATTGTCGTTCAAAAAGTTGTATTGCCAAGTTCTAACAACCAATATTTCTTTAACTACACAGCATGATCGTTTGTGAAAGCTGTGTGGTGGTTGAAAGTTTCGCCGTGTTGCGGCTAGAATATACTGGTATGCCACCAGGACAACTTGGTATGGGCCAATCACAATACGGCTTGGTTTTATCACCTGCCAATACCGCCTGCTCGTTATAAATGGCTGCAGCCAATGATAAACTTGCTCTTCTCATCAAAGATAGTATTTTATTGTCTCGTGCTGTTTTAAGAGGCTTTGATATAAAACTTAGATGAAGCTAAAATAATGATATTTTTTATATTCCCTCTCGTCAGGTGTTGCGTTTCTTCTTCAAATGAGGAGGGAATCCAGAATTTTTGCATGTTTAGGAGGTAAGTACAAGATCGCAAAATCTTTACTTCAGTAAATTCCCAGTTGTGTCTTGTTCATCAACTTATCCTGCATTTACAATAATTAGCGCTTTCTGATAGTTGATGTTTCTTGGAATACCATCTGACTAGATCTAAGACATCTGTAGGATAAACTAAAAAGTGCAAAAATTAAATCCGCAGTTGATTAATATTCTTAATTTCTTTTACTTATACATCCGCAAAGACGATTTTTGAAAGTTAAGATTCAACAGCGGTTTGAAAACAGAGTCTGTTTGTATATTTTCAAACATAAAACCATTGTAAGCATTAGCCACAAAATAGAAAGCTAAATAACTTTTAATTTTATAACAAACTGATCGAATCACCGCTTAAGAAATAGTGTTGAAAGTTTACAATGAGTATAGGTTTTCAACTAACCCCAGTGAACGTCGGCAAGTAAATATAAATAAACATTTTTTAAATCTGCTTCTTGTTAAAAATTGCATTGCCTTCAACTGAATTAGCAGCACTTGGAAATATCTTTATTTCATCCTTTCTGTCATAAACAACAATTTAAAGGAAAAAAATGATTATACCTATAGACTTTTTGAATGTAGCTATTCACATAAAATGAAACCTTACGAAATGAATGTGTCACGAGTTCGTCCATTTTTTTTTATCTGTGCTTAAATCAATCGTGTAAAATGTAAGAACAACATAAAGAACATTGAAGGCTAAATGTGTTCCAATAAAAAAGGAATAAGGGTTCATGACACTTTTCGTTTTGTGTAACTAGCCATTTGGGAGTGGAATAATCGTTCTGTTTCTTTAAGCTGTTTTCGGTGGCGGCGCAGTTGCCGAGCGGTTAGCTTGTTCGTGCTCCTAAGGTTGCGAGTTCGAGTCCCGGTCAGACCACTGTGTTGTGTCCTTGAACAAGACACTTTACCTGACTTTGTTCCAGTCAACTCAGCCGTATAAATGAGTACCAGTTCTGCTGGGGGCTAATCTGCCATGGATTAGGGCCAGTCCTGTCCAGGGGGAGTCAAAGACTCTCATCCGCTTAAGGCCGTGTTACACGAGGCAATTTTTTCAGCAACTTGCAACGCAATGTTGACGATAACGAAAAATTGCAAGTTGCTGTGAGATGTCAGACGCGGGCAATTTTTTTCGCAATTCGCAATGATCTCGTTCGTTGCCTGCGATAAAACGATGCATCAGCGGTTTCTCCCAGTTAAAATGATTGGCTTTTTCGCGTTGATAGCGACAGTTTGTTGCGAAGCAGGTTGTAAAGCATATGTTACACGCTGCAACTGGCTTCGCAACGTTGCGAAAAATAGAAGATGGTTCAACTTTCTCTGCAACTTGCTTCGCAATTTTTTGTTGCGTAGCAAGTTGCAGAGAGGGGTGTTACACGCGAAATTTTCTCCGCAACTTGCAACGCTACGGCATTGCGTTGCAAGTTGCTGAAAAAATTGCCTCGTGTAACAGGGCCTTTAATAAGTAATAATACAGAAACCGGAGATAAGCGCCGGCCAAATGAGCCACTTAGGATCGAGAAAGGATTTAGCTTTAAGTTGTTTTCAGTATCGTTTCGACTCACTAAGAGACGAAAAGCTTCGTATATCCCTAGTCCCTTAGTGTGCTTATTCCAGTTCCAATGAGGCGCCTAGTAGAGAATTTACAGGCTGTAAGATTAAGTTTATGTCGACTGCTCTTTCTATATTCTTCTTTTCTTTCTCCGTTTTCTCCTTTCTTTGTTTTCTTGTTTTTCTCTTTATGGCTTTTTCTTTTAAATTCATTTTCTTCTTGTTGTTCTTTTCTTTTTCATCTTCTCTGAAACAAAATAAATAGTTTTATAAAATTAGTTTTGTGATTTCTTTCAACAACTAGAGAGTGCTTTGATAGTTTTTGCCTGACGCAGTGTAAAATAAGGTATAACGGATTCAATCAACTTGAAATTTTGAAAATACAAAATCTGCCTTTCATCCCCAATTTTCCTCTTATCAAAAAATCTTAGAAAACAGAAAAAAATATTTTTGTTTTTGTAAAACTGATTTTGTAAGTTTTTTTTTGAACAACTGGAGAGTTCTTTAATAGTTTTGCCTGACGCAATATAGTAAAACATGGTAACGGAAATTAATAGTAAAGATTTGAAAATAAATAATGTCTGCTTTAGGCTTCATTTGAACGGAAAAACCTCATCGGAAATTATATATTTTTATGTTATGCTTATGGATTTCAATCAGATAAAAGAAAATGCAACTAATGAGATAAAACATTCGAACTATTTTTAACTATTCTACAGTATTTTCTAGATTTTTCCTTGTAACAACTTGTGTAGGCAAGGAGTTTCTAAGTTCTTTTAAGTTTTATTTCCAATAAAAACATTGGAAAATCGTCGGTGAGCATTTCATCAGCTTACTTGTGTCGTAAACTGACTCATTGTAATTACTGTTAGATTACGAATTACCTTAAAAACACTTTTGTGAAAAACAAATTAATTAATCTAGCCTGCAGATCTTTTGCTGCGTCAATCATTCAAAATCTTTTCTGTAGGGTTGCAGTTTTCTTTAATGATATAGTTCATGCACAGCTACAAAACTGTTCTTGTCTTCAGAACAGAGTCGGCAAAAAGTTCTTAGAATTGCAAAAAAAAAACAATTCAATGCAAATAAAAGGTGTCAGTGGACACAATTTCCGCTCGTAGTAGGTTTCGGAAATTGTAAAAGCCTTCAAGTCTACTAGCTATACTTACGTAGAAAATAAAAATATATGAGAGCCTCACAGCCTGGGGTTTGAAATGATGTTTTCTTTATTTTTTTTCTTCCAGCTTAGAGCAAACCTTGAAGTCATGCACAATTTGACAGAATCTCCTCGTGAAGTTTCGAAGGCGTTAGCATCCAACTCGTCCTTTCCTAGACAAATGCTGGATGTCGCAGCTTCCCAACTGAATATTTACATAATCTCTCTCGTAATACTATGTGTGTTCATTGTAACTGGGAACTCACTTGTCATTGGAGCCTATCGCCGCAATTACCGGCTTCAGAGCGGAACCTTTATGATTCTTGTGAGTCTTGCGGTATCTGATCTTCTTGTTGGCAGTGTCGCTCTTCCACTTTGGATCTACAACTGCATCTCGCGATGGCAAGTTGGAATTCAAGGTTTTTACGTGGTATTTGTCACCCTCGATGTCTTCAGTGCACTGGCTTCAATTTACCATCTAACCGTAATCAGCATAGAGCGGTATATGTCTATTTCAAGACCTGTTACTCACCGAAAATTGACAAAAAAGTTTTACAAGAGAACAATTATCGCTCTTTGGATAGTGGCGGCTCTATTTGCCCTTATTTATCCATTTCTTGTGCATTTTGGCTTGAGGGAAGCAGAAAAGTTGTACTCTATGATAGTTTTTATATCAGGATTTTTTCTACCATTGACTTTGATATCAGTAATGTATGGGCTGATCTTTAGGGCTGTTAAGAAATTAAGCAGTCAACAGAGAAATAGATCTTGCACGCAAGTACAGAACCCTTCTAAAAGAAAGGAAAAATATTCCTATGAATGGGAAAACAGAGATTCTGTATCCCTTGTTCCACCTAAAGAGACCGATACTAAAGAAAATCCGTCAAATACTAAAACTCGAAGCGTGGTTGTAGCTAGATCTTCCATTTACTCCGGGGCAAAATCGATGGAACCTCATCATTTGATGATGAGTCCCGAAAGACAGTTCTTTCACAAAGAACGTAAAACTGCCATAACCGTCGGATTAATAACAGGATTTTTCTTTGCCTGCTGGTTGCCGTTTTTTGTTTTATCTGTTATTTCATTCTACTGTAAGAACTGCCTTTCAGCACATGTTAACATCAATCAGCTCGCGATGCTGGTGAAGTGGATGCATTATGGCAACAGTGTTGTCAATCCTGTCGTTTACTCATTTCGAAACCCAGAACTTAGAAAAACATTTTGGAGTATGATGAAATTTGTGCTCTGTAGAAGAAAAGACACAGAATCGAGCCAGTTGTGATCTCTAAAAACTCGCACTATATAGCACGTATATATATATATATATATATATATCAAACTAACGTCTATGTAGCCGAACAGATTATTATATATATTTTTAATGTTGATTATCTTTAAAATGGTGTAAAAAGTACCAGCCATAAAACTTTTACTTAAATCAGGTGCAAGATTGCATTACAAAGGTAACTAAACATATCTTACGAAACTCGTTTGTTCGGTCTGTCCAGGAAAAAATTGCCAAAAGTCTTGGGCCGAGGCAAACACTTTATTGGACAGCCCGAGCTATCGAGGTAATTACGATTTATTACATGGCACCAGTCTTAGTTTAGTAAACGAGAACTAACAGCAACAAGAAATGAGTCCAGTTTTTACGCGTTCCTATATGGAAAGTTATTGGACAAGTTCGGCGACCAATCAACGAACTGAACTTGGTTACTTGCCCTAGAAGTTTGAGTTGCCATGTAATAAAGATTGTTGTTGTTACCATCAGTATTCAGCGTCATTTATTTGCCATTGCTTTACATTGTAAGGATCTATATTTTATTTTTAACACCTATTAATGGCGAGGAAGTCTGATGGGAGGCCTGTGGCTTTTTTCAAGAAATCAGACACCCGAAGTCTAACTCCGTTACATTCTAGAACATTTGAAAAGATCGTTTACATAATTTATGTTAATTTAGTACAGTATATATTTACGTGTAATTTGTTACAAATACCATAAAAAGCTATACTTGAATTACAATATATGTTACTGTTATAATAGCTCTTGTTACATGCTTTGTCACTCTTAAAACTTATATAAATCAAGAAAACGAGCACAAAATCTTACTTACCCATTTTTTTTCCTTTTCGCTTTTGAAGAAGAAAAAAGTAAAGAAACTGACTCAAGTCACTTGTAATTTCCTTGACTAGCTGAGATTACAGCTCATTTAACTTACAAACCACGACTGAGGATGATCGCGACAACGTCGAAACAATAATAAATACAACAGCTGCACGATGGAGTGCACCGTGCTTCCCACCTGTACGCTGTCGTCTAGAAAATTACAACATGAGAAGCTCAGTTTTGAAGTTTTAATGACTACGAGAACGACCTACTTAAGGCCTGTTTTAAATGTTGATGTTCACGTGTGCCGAATCTAATGCTAATGAGCAAATTCTATTGTTCTAACTAATTTACATTAGACTCGGCACATGTGAAGTTCGACGTTTAAAAAAGACTTTGTCAATCTTTATCCTTCCTTAAGAACTGCATGAACACTTTTCATCATCGTTTTTTCTGTTCACAAACGGTACCTTGGACAAAAGGGAAAGCAAACTACTCATAAGTGATCGAAATGGGCAAACAAGAAGTGTGTTTATTGTAAGCCGCTGTTGCTGTTGCTGAAAGTCCCTTACTAGTTTTTCTTTGAATAGAGTTTCATAAAAATAAAGAATAACAACTATAAAGCTTTTTTGATTCATGATCAGACTGAATCAATGACTGAATCAAACACTGTTATTGTTGTCATCGTTATTATTATTATTATTACAGTTCTTATTACTTTTTTGTCGTACTTACTAATTTATTTTACGAAAACGAGCATCCTGCTCTGAAAGTGTTTCGTTTAATACCCATGTTAAGAGGTTCCAGATCTGTGTACTTCCTCCTCCAGTTTGCGTTGCCAGGTTTTTCTTTAGTGTGTTCCCATTTTTTTGAACTCGAATTGTAAGCTTGCCTAATTTGGGAGACTGCAGTATCCAGCTTGGTGACAAGGTTATTTTATCTATTTATCAGCTTGGACGTACAAGTATTGTGGAGGAGTTGTTCGTGTTGTCACAAGCTCGTTTTTTCTCAGAAAAAGCTCCTGAGTCCCTTACGGGAATCGAACCCATGTCCCTCTAACTACTGGGCCATGATAAAGCTTGTGCCAACACGAACAACTCTTCCACATTTTTCTGTGTGGTTTTCTTTCCACAGATCAGCGCAAAAACTTATCTTGAACATGTGAAGGCTTTGCTAATCTCTTGTAGAGAAGGGTAGCACTTATCTCCCGTTTCTGTAGTGTTAAGCGAATGAACAGGACACTTATCTATGGCAGGTTAACCCCCAGCAGAACTGGTACTCGATTATACAGCCGAGTCGGCTGGAACAAAGTCGGGTAAAGTGTCTTGTTCAAAAACACAACTCAGTGGTCTGACCGGGGCTCGAACTCGCGACCCTAGGATTACGAGTCGAACGCGCTAATTGCTCGGCCACTATTTAGTTTTTTTTTTCACGGAAGAACTATCAATTCAAATTCGAATAAAGACAGTAAATTATCCTAGATTAGCCCCCAGCAGAACTGGTACTCGATTATACAGCCGAGTCGACTGGAACAAAGTCGGGTAAAGTGTCTTGCTCAAGAACACAACACAGTGGTCTGACCGGGGCTCGAACTCGCGACCCTGGGATTACGAGTCGAATGCGCAAATTGCCCGCCACTATTTAGTTTTTTCACTGACAAAAATCTATCAATTCCAAAAATCCAGAAGTCTTGATCGGTTGTAGCCGATACCATGTCACCGGCGCGTTCACCTTGAAGATCTGTGCTGAATAATATTAAAATGTTTGGGGATTACTTTGATTTGTACTACCCTCAAACTACCCGGGTATACACAAAGAACAGATGAAGTCTCACTGGTAACTCGAATTTTTCAACGAAAAATTAAAAATACTTCGAGATATCGGGGTTTCGGTTTATAGGGCGTTAAAATATTGGCAAAGCCAAGAGAAGACAGTTTGCTTTGAGCTGAGGGGAACTCGATTCACCGATTTATCGGGTTTCAACTGCATGTAGAACGGTGTAGCTTCGAACTTAAAACCCTGCTGAATCTGATTAACAAACTTGTTAGCTAGTAGAGCGCAAAATGGATTTTGTTTTCCTTAGTTGAGATACGCATTGAAATACTTAAAATGCATGATGCAAAAAGCACATTTCTTTCTTAAGTTTAGTTTTAAAAAGTTACTTGTCACTAAAAAGAGATTAAGGTTCGATTCGAGAACTTTTTTCGAACGTTAACGCCAATAATAAGTCCAAACTTTCATTCACTCGAATTAATATTGTAAAGCTATATAGCTTTGAGTGACAGATAAGCACCACCCAAATTCCATATCGGCCTTAAAAACTCTTGGCAATCTACAGTTGGAAAAGTGTGTTTGATTGATTTATCCCTCGAAGAAAATGACATCACTGAGCTTGATATGCAAATACTCCTTAACAGATTGGGTAAAAAGGTTGTTATCGTTTTTTTTTCATAAACTAGTAATTCGTAGATGTTTTGCGGTAAATTATATTGAACATTTTACTTGCCTGCTGCTCTTTATGAAGCCAAACAATATAAGGCTTGGGAGGGCTTATAAATATGAAAAATTAGCATCGCGTCTTTGGCATTTTTCAAGTTCAATCCCTTCACAAACAAGTCAGTCAATTTCGGTTGGACGTCTTAGAAGGTTTAAATCTTGACATGTTACTGGTTGGAGCTAAAAAGGTTTACAATTGTTTACTAATCAGAGCAAATTTCCTTATCCGCAATTTTGATGTTTTTCAGAGATGTTTTTATCATGATTCAGTTGATCTGTAACTATCTGCTTCGGTGGCTAATTTCGGCTCGTTTTAATTCATCTCACCTCTGGCCTTACTGCAAAACACCCTTAAGTTGATAAACGAAAGATTGTTTTTAATTAATTTAACATACTGATGGTTATACAACAGTAGTTGTTTTTTGTAGAGATAGTAACTCTGACCTGGGGCTGCGACCTGCTGGGTGAATCAGTTTGGAAACAGTTACACTAAGGTTTTGTAATATCGAACGATACTCTACACTTGGACAACCCGTGGTGCCCTTCATTCTAGCTATACTCTATAAAATTGACCAACTTTGTTTCAAAAGGATTTCGAAAAAAAAATCAACTTGTATCACAAGCTTTGAACTTCAGTGTAGACAATGTTTGCCATTGAAGGCAAAGCAAGCTGTTCAAAAGGAAATTCGTCACTCAGAGGAATAATTGAGTGTCTTTCAAACGCTACTGTGTCTAGTGGGCCTGTAAATACAGCAGGCAAAAAGGAATACGTACTGGTAGCATTTCTGATAATCTTGACGCTGGCAATAATTGCTGGAAACGTGCTAATAATTCTTGTGTTTAGGTTTAATCCAAGGCTGAGGACAAGAACAAACTTTTTTATTCAAAGCCTTGCGGTGTGTGATCTTTTGGTCGGCATCATATCGATGCCATTTTGGATTTCAATACCTTTTGCAAGTGTCGGCCCTAACTGGTTAGAATTCTACACGAGTTTTGATACCTTTAGTGGCGTTGCTTCTATATTACACATCACAGTGATTGCTGGAGAGCGGTATTTTGCTCTAACGAAGCCATTTCTTCATCGAACATCTTTGACTTTCCACTATCGCCTAGCTATTCTATCAGCCTGGGTTTATCCGGCGGTAATGGCTTCCTTGTACCCAATCCAAAAAAGGTTTAACTGGATAAAGACTTACACAGTTATTGTTTTCATAAGCGGCTTCATCGTTCCTTCTTTTGTCGTTGTATTTCTCTACACCGCGGTTCTGGCAAGCATATACCAAAGATCTCGAAGATTCTCCAATAGCACATTTGAATTACGTGTATGTTACGAATGGCAATGGAGGACCGCAAAAACGTTTGCTATTATAACATTCCTCCTGATTATTGCATGGCTACCATTCTTTATTATAAACGTTACTGCTGTGTTTTGCCTTGAATGCATCAATGGATTTAATAAAATCTCTCGAGTTGTGGAATTTGCGAAATGGATGCATTACAGTAACAGTGCCATTAACCCATTTTTGTACGCGTATCGCAATACTGAAATACGCAAAGTACTTTGGAAGACTCTTCGAAACTGTCGACAGAGTGCGCGACGAAGACTAAGTATGCGCGAACGAACGCAATCTACTGCTAATTCTAACATGATTGAACTCGAGACAAGATAAGTTTCAGCAGTTCTGCGTATGTAAGGCCCAGCGAGGCGGAAAGTTTCACAGCCGAAAGATGTTAGAAGTAAAAACACAAAAAATAAACGAGCCACTGTCAATGATTCATTAATCAGGAATACACTTCTTCATGATTGATGGAAATTTTGGATTACGAATAAGCCATTGAGTAAAGGAATTGTTAAATTACGAAAGTAAATGGGTTTTGTTTCCACCCTCTAAACTAATAAGCTGCGTTGCAAAAGTGATGGAAAAGAAAGAACTGATTATATCGATATATCGACAATCAAGTTCAAGTTCAATTTTGCTTTACTTATTAGCCTATTTAATAGCATTAAAGCTGCGACAAATCGTAAACTACACTTTGAGAACCTAAATACGTTACATCAATTTGCGCATAAATTTTCAAATCTCAGATAAATTTACGTATTTATCAGTCATATAAACAGGGAAAAAATTTCTCGCGGCCGTTGGTAATCTGTGATTTAATTACACTTTTCCAAAAGCTGAGTATGTTGTTCTTTTTTTATAGAAAAGTTTCACTTGCGGAACAGCAGTCAAAGACCAAAGCTATTTATATAAAAACAATAAGTTATTGAAAAATTAAGCAACTAAGCTTTGCAAATAAATGTGTAACAGCTTCGACTGAAAGTGCTGGCCAGCTGTGCTTTTATCAGTAATAGCCAACAAAATGTTGTGTAGCATTTCAATTTAGAAAAGAGCGTTTTTTTCAAAAATAACTGAAAAGGGCTTTTAAGGAGTTGTTTTTATAGTCAGAAAGTGAGTAGGAGACTTATTTTCACGAGGTTCGATTCACACATAACAGTAACTACATTTATACTATAGTGGGCAAAATTACTTCGATTTGATTAAATCTCAGTGGGGGCATTTTTTCTTAATTCAGGGCAAAATTACTTGGCGCTGGTAATTGCTTGCGAAATTTTCCAAAAATTTTCCAAAAGTTTTTTAAATGCCTCAAAAACGTTTTCTAGCCACTTTCGATAGCCATTTTCGAAAACGTTCGAAAATTTGCGATGATTTCCAAAGGTTTTCGAATATCTGAAGATTTTTCCAAAATTTTTGAAAATCATAAAAACGCCTCAGAAACGTTTTTTTTTTTTAAAAAACCGTTTCCTAAGATTTCCGAATGTTTTCATAAATTTCAAAGGATTTAAAACTCGAAATAACCTGGATAAATAAAATTAGTATAAAAGCCCATAATGTCCTTGATGTGATAAACATGTAATCACATGGTAGACTACGAGCAGTTTCTTTTTTTCCTCTTTAGTTCGTCAATACCAGTGAATCAAGATGGCGGACGCGAGAGAACTGGAGCTAGGACAAAAAAGAAACGAGGAAGCGGGAGAGAGAAATACTTTTCTTCTTTTTCTTTTTTTTTTCTTCTTTTTCTTTTTTTTTTCTTCTTTTTCTTTTTTTTTTCTTCTTTTTCTTATTATTTTCCTATTTTTTTCTCTCTCCCGCCCCCTTCCCCCTTCCTCGTTTCTTTTTTGTTCTAGCTCCAGTTCTCTCGCGTCCGCCATCTTGATTCACCGGTATCAAAGAACTAAAAAGTAAAAATAGGCACTGCTCATAGTCTAATCACATGGTTCCTCAAAAAACTTTGGATTCATTTCACTTGTGCTTTCGGCTTTTTCCAAAATGCAAATAAAGTTGAAAACACTCGCGAAATTACTGATCCTAAATTTCACTGGGCCCTATGCAATAAGTTATACAAAGTTACTAATAAGTTTGTGGCCCTCAAAAATGTAGAAATACAATTTATAAAGCTACATTAACAACTATGTAAACGTAGTTTCAAAAATATACGTTTCAAGAAATTATGAAAGAAAATCATAAATTTAAAATCAAGAGCGTACAAAAAACTACCTAGTATATTTATTATATCTTCATTGATTGATATTAAACATTCTGTTAATCTGTTAATTAGAAAAAAAAACGGTGCCAAAAAGACTACATTTAGTAATATTTTCTTTATGTTTTAAAAGGACCAACAATACACTTTGACAAATAAAGCATTCTTTATTTTCAATAGTTACATATAATCCAAAAGCCTAATTTGTTCCTATAGTACAGTATACTGATTTCTCTCAAATGGCCCAAATAATTATACAAATCCAGTTAACTTCTGCCCAAGTCAATATGGAATAATGATTTATGAAGCGTTTAACAAATCTTTATTAATGATTTGACTGTTTCATCTTCGAGCCCTGTTCTTTTCCTTCTGCCACTTTTGAAGGCACGTCTGTGAGCAGAGAAATCCTTCGGCTGGTAGGATATTCTGTGTTGGAGATTGAGAGACTACAGTGGACGCCATGTGATGGATGTTTACTGAGACAATACAGTGCGCAAGGGAGCCGAAACAATAATGGTTACTGTATTGACACTTTCTGGCATTATCCAAATATCGACACAAGATCCTTGGAATCATTTGCTCGTTGTATTTACACCTACAGGGAAAAGTAAAGTTTGGTCAATTTGACATATAAAATCTAATATACACCTTCTGCAGGTTTCAGTTAAAGCCCTTATAAAAAATAGAACACATCATTCTAAAAAGAGCATTCTGAAAAAATTGTTTGTTTGTCGAATAAAAATATATTTTTTGAACTTTGAATTTCTTTATTTACTAATTGTTCAACCCTTGCTGCTTATCATCAAGGACAAAAGGCTCAATGTGGCAGAGATTGAGTAACTACACTGTAAGGTTTATCAATACAAAATAAAAAATTCAAATTTAGTGTCAGAGGAGGAAAACTATAAAGAACAGTGAGCAAAATCGCACTGACACATTTCTTTCTGGCATTTTTATCTTGCACTGTTGTGGTTCACAACTAGGACCTGCCCAGTGTTCATCAACCGATACCTTCCCTACTCTACTCTAGAGGCATCTGGTGTGCCAAAATGGAGGCAGATCATCTACAGTGTACTATTTCGAACATAAACTGAGGTCAAGCCCATTGTGGAAGAAACTACCATGCAAGTAAGTAACTCTGAATGACTGGTGAGCATTTGTGAAATGATCTACACTAGTTTTAAGCTATACACTAGAAACAAGTTGACTAATACATGAGTCTCGGCTGTGGTGAGGTTGATGAAATTTGTGATTTAGCTCACGTACTTCAACAGGTTTCTGCCTAATTAAGTGAACGACAAGGCTTCTGCTTATACATCAACATATATGAGATCAGCCTTGTTTTGTGGAAACAATTCACAACCCTTCTCTTAAACCTAGAGCCAAAACTTGATCTAAACAAGGGGTAGGTTGATTTAGTTCCAAAGACCTGGTTTGCAATACTGAACAAAATATTGACATTGAAATACTGAAACATAATTTATCATAACAAAAAGTTATTCTACTAGTGAATATACATACTAGTACAACATACCTAAATTTCCTGATAATTCTTCCAGCTGACTCCATCAAAGATGGGACTTGGAGCTTTAAAACTATATCCCAGTCCTTCTGCTCAAGAAATGGGTTTCCCGAAAAGTCAACTGATTGAAACCTCAGCTTTACCAGACTGACAGGCAATATCTGCAGTTGGTTGTTGCTGGCTGACAAATATTGCAAATGTGTCAAGTCTCCAATATTAACAGGTAACATGTGAAGTCCAGCCTTGTCTGCCTTTAGATGGACCAAGTGGTGCAAGTCACAGAATGCCAAGGGGAGGAAATCAATCTCATTGTTGCTAAGGTCTAAGAACTGTAGTGTGTTTGATAACTTTCCTTGGCATAAACCTGGTGGAAATTCTTTCAGTTTGTTTCCAGAAACATTTAACTCAGCCAAAAGTGTCAATTTATTAAGGCTCAGAGGCAGTTCTTTAATTTGATTATTTGATAAGTTAAGTGAAGTCAAGCTTGTAAGCTGAGTTATTTTGAGATCAACTCTCAGCATTCCACAACCATGAACAGCTAGTCGCCTGAGAGAAGCAGGGAATGGTTTGGCCAAGGGATAATCACCTCTCCTTGTGATTGTCATTTCTGTCTTGAGTTTTTCAACCTCTGAGGCCTTTGCTGGTGCAAGTGGTGCAAGTTTAGTTCGACCAAGTTCTTTATCTCCCAAGTGAAGAACTGATAAAAACGTCTTTAAACTGGCTGGATTAGCCTGCATTGAAATACAAGCGACAAAATATTATGACATTACAATTTTCAGAATTTTAAATATTTTCATATAGTATCATTATTAATATTATTACTATTGTAATAATTGTTATTAGTATTCATGACTGTTCTTGAAGTGATTTTGTAAAAGTATTGAGAATGAAGATTAATGCTAGTAATAAGCAATGCTCAAAAGTCATCCTTCATATTTCACCAATTTAGCGAAATCAGGATGACTATAAAATGTCAGTCATAAGCGTTAATCTTCTTTTTCAACCAAGAACTTTGTCAACAATAACAACAACAATAGTAATAACAATAAACGGTAGTAATTTATAAAAAATAAGGACGGCTTGTTAAGTTATTCCTTAACCGTGAAAAGTTGAGTTGTGTTTAAACACGGTATACAGATATCATAATTAAAGAAGTTTCACTATAGTCTATAAATCTTTTTAATAACAGGTTCTACACAAACCTTACTAATACACAGATCGTGAGGTGGTTCTCTCGCTCTTATTGTTGCTTTGCCGCTGTCCAAGTATTTGGCAAAAACTTGCTGTATATTCCCTTTAACCTGTGTGCAAGAGCAAAGGGATCTTTAGCAGTAGTCTTGCAAGATTTTTGTTAGCTAGATTTACTCGTGTGAGCAAATAACAATAAAACTTTAAAGAAAGCTTGAAAATCTTCGCTGACGTTTATTTCATCATAAAACCTTAATAAATATTATCTTTCTTGGGGTTTCTTGTCTTTAACGTTAAAGACATTAAATGTAATAGTGAAAAAAAAAACATATAAGCCTGACCTTGTATTTCACGCCGTTTCTTTCTTTGGCTGTACACACGAGGATAAAAACCGTACTAGCTCCATTTCCATTCTGATCCACTGTTGAGCAGGGCTTCCTTCCGATTGCAACTGTGGCACGGACAGGTTTGTTATAACCTCGAGCACCGCAAGAAGGAATCAGTCGATTCACAATCAACACTTCGCAACTAAACCGCATCTCGGTTTTTATATATTCCTACAGTTTCTTTTACAAACAAACGGACTCTCGGAGAACTAATTTTGCCGCCATATTTCAATAATGATCACGTGGTGCTAAAACACCAATCAAAAGCCGTTCTAAGCTATGAGCCCGCAAAACATTTTTACTCAAGATTCTCGATCATGAACTGTACTTGACAACAACAACTAGCCTGCTAAAATCACCTTTTATATCTCAAAATGGTAACTGTATTAACAGGATGTATGGTAAACGTTCATATTACAAACAATATTACATCATTTGCATCCCAGAAGCGATTTGCGAAGGATTTAACCATAGGTTCTCTCAAGGTAAACTTTGATTTAGCGATTAGTCCCAATTATGTTGCTTCTATTCCAAGAAATCATTCGATGCTTGCCTGTGTATCACAGTCTAAACAGATATGTTCGACACATTTTTATTACAATAAAGCAGCATACAAGACTAATATTACCGCAGACATCATTTGCTTTTTGTTAAATTCACTCAAATGAACTCCTATGTAATTCTTGAACTTTAAATATATGTAGTAAACGAAAATTGGAACGAGCGGCCGATAAACGAAGAGAAAACTAAAGGAAATTTTCAGTAGATAACGTTTTCAATGTGTTTTCGTGTAACACAGGGAAAACTTGAGTTAATAACAGGATGTTCGTCTGTGTCAATGGAGTTACAATTGAAGGACAGAGATGGAAATCTTGTTACTGTCATGGACGACAATGACGCCATGCTCGGCTCTTACCCAGTGGAGGATGATATGAAAATTCATGTAAGAAATAATTAGATAGCCTTAAACTTTGAAGTTGCTGTGTGACAGAAGGGAAAGGGGCTTATATCCCAGTTCTGATTACTCTATTAAAATTAATTATCAAAGAAAAAATTAAGTACTATTTTCATACAGTAATCAGTATACATGTACACTATTTGCAAAATTTTTGACTATAAAAAAGTAACCACGCCCCACTCACATAATTAATTTCTTAGACTGTTTTTTAATGTTTGAAAATAACTGACTACTAACCAGATCTTAGAACAAGGGTGACCACTATCAAATTGGAATGAAATGTCTTGTATAGTTAGTGGTCTGAATGGTGAAATCAAAGACTTGATTCATGCAATGCCAAGCCCAAGACCCTTGTTAGTTTTTTCAAAGATCCAAGTTTTAGACTCTGGGAAAAGCAAAACAAAAAAAAAAAAAAAGAAATAAAGACTTTGTTAAGTGTTGGACCAATAACTTGTGTGAGCTATAATAAAGAAAAAATACAGTTAATTTGTTAACTAACACTTAAAAAAATATCAAAAGTCTGATATGAGCTCAAGAACAACCTTAAAGTAAAGCCATTTTAGTTATACATTTTTGCCATACTGGATCCTTCAAATTTCTGTTTTATGTATTTGGCATACAGTTTCCAAAACTTCCTTTCCTTGTTTTGGTCCTAGGATCTCAAATAAAAAAAAAAATTTACTTGAGTTTTTTTATAAAAGAAGTGCTGTGAAAATGGAGTTTTCCATTGTTGTACAATATTTTTACTGTTTTTATTGTTTTCCTGATGGACGTTACACTAACCTAATGTTTGAATCAATGATACCCAGCCTCAGTGATTTTAATGACTTAGTTGATAATTTATCAAAATTTTCAGTTATTACTTATATCTGCTAGATGTAAATATTGTTCTTCAAACTTGAAGTGTCAAATTAAGTATCTTTCTTGATTAGTTTTAAGATTTAAGGAATTTTTTTTACTTAATATAAAAAAATTGGATTGAAGATTTAATTATATACATTATGCAGGGGGGTTTGCTAATGATACATTGAGGTATAATCTCCCTGACAGTATTGTTGCAAGCCAAACTAATGTGGCATTATTTAAATACAATTACTGCCAAGTAGCTGATGTAATAGTAAGAACAATCTTTGATTTAATAATTATTGGCTATGATGGTCATTTACAGGTCATAGACAAAAATCCTGTCAGTAGGGCAGGCGAATTTGAAGATGTATCAAAAGTTGAAAAATATGAAATCAGTGAAGAAGAATATGCAAAGAGAACAGGCAAGTAAATTTAAGTTCCCTAAAACTATTGTCTCAGATGTGAGTTTCGAAAGTGAGTGCCCAGGATTTATACTGTACATACTATGGATGGCAGAACTGGGGAAGGGAGGGGGGTGAGGGCAGTTAGGCTAATAACAGTAACTTTTGACTAGGACTTTCAGATTTCATAACAAACTTACACTAACCTAAAATGTTTCTGCGTCAATTCCGACCATTCCGACGTGATTCGGACGTGGTCCCTTGGGACTATGAGGTGTTCAA
>JAOBAT010072313.1:0-21584 GCA_026413305.1 Hydrozoanthus tunicans | reverse complement strand
TTTGAGCACGAGCGCGTTGAAATGTCATGTTTTCTATACGTTTACAGTGGCCGTGAACGGCGAATTTCGGGCTCATAAAGCTGATTTAAACTTTGCTCGTTTTCTCGCAAAATATTTCACAATAGGGGTCTTTTGGACAAAGTATGAAAAAAACGAAATTTTCAAACTGAAACTCGATGCTAAATAATTATGGACATCCGCTCTTAATTCATTAACAGAATGAGTACTTTTATGGGTACAAGCAAGCTCACCGCCGTGACGATGACATTGCCATTGTGAATGCTGGCATGCGTGTAGTTGTTGAAAAAGACGGCAGTTCTCCAGGGTGGGTAGTAAAAGACTGTGCTCTCAGTTATGGAGGAATGGCACCGACAACTGTTATGGCTTTGAAAACTATGAAGGCCCTTGTGGGAAGGTACATCTATACCGACACAGATTTCTTGTAGAAGAATTTACTTACCAAGACGCTCTAGAAGCGTTTACTCGTGCCCATTTGGGGAAAGTAATGTTCAGGCTTTTGATAGTATGGAGTTTTGGAAATATGTTCCCAAAGTTAAACAACTTCTGAGCTGTTTTTAAATAATCAAAAACCTTACAGTAACGTGTTTCATGCTTACATTCGATTGGTTTAAACTATAAAATGAACTCTCTAGATTGGTACTTTACGTACTGATATAAATAATTCTTCATACAGATTTTGTCTTTGTTCAAACACATTGGAACTATTTCAAGGGGCCGGGGATTCTGCCAGGTTTTCTAAGATTCACGTGTAGCACGAGTTTGTAACTCGTGAATTCGAGAATTGACAATGACGTTGCTAATATTTTAAGGCTATCTGTTTTGTTTTAATAGCTCTAGTCATTGCTTTACATTGTTATACGTTGATTGTCACTAAACGAAAAGATCTCGGAAAACTTAAGGGTTGTTGAAAAGTTCTTAGGTATCACTTTTTTTCCTAAAGGACGAATGAAGGGAAGGCTGGAAGCTTTGCTAGGCTCAGAAAGATTATTGAATTTCCTTTCAAACAATTATTAATGTTAGAAAACTAAAACAAGTGAAAATATTTAACAAAGATTTTGTTGTGGGGCATTGAGATGATTAACTTGGACTACTAATTTTCTAATTTATCTAGCATCATTTTAAGTTAATCAGGGAGGCCAAAAAAGGGATCAGGTTTTTGAAAAATTAAGCTCGAATTGGGTTTTGAAAGAAACGAGTATAGAAATACTTACTAGGACTGCTAAGAAAGTGTGTTTGAATTTTGATGAATTTTTCTTTTGCAGGAACTGGGATGAAGAGCTTGTGTCGGAAGCAAGTCGACAACTTGAGGAGGATTTGCCACTTGCACCAAATGCACCAGGTGGCCAGGTTGAATACAGACGAATACTCACAACAAGCTTCTTCTTCAAGTTTTACCTTTCAGTTTTGTCTCGACTGAATGCATGCCAGGTAGTGTAGCACAACAGCATTATTTATCCAAATACATCTGAAAACTAACCAGGCTGGCAATCTGCATCAAAGGTTTGACTTAATAATTTTGTTAAAACCGCATCCTAACAAGGTAACATAGTCTACACTTCTACCTAATAGCTTTTGCAAGCAACACCTTAATCTAACACTCTGTCAAGGCGTTGAGGTAGTGTTCTACAATACTTTAACCCGAATTTTTTTCAAGTGACTGCTTGTTAATTAAGTTATGTACAGAAACATATCGAGCTAATCGTTTTACTGAGACCGCTGGTCAACAAAGTAATGTACAGCAATACGTAACACTTACTTTGCACCCACAATAACCTCACACTTGCCCAAGCTGTCGTTCAAAGACGGAATGTCCAGCAACATTTAACGTTGGCAGTTTTTCGAGATCCCATGCTATTCAGATGAAGCACGGATACGCTTTTCCATAAGGAAATATTGGTTAATCTGGTAGTGTACAACATAACTTGTTATTGAGTACACGGCTTGTTTCAAACAAACACTCTTTCGAAAACCAACAACAAACAACTCCCTTTATCAGTTGAAACCCCTACAGCAAACGCTGTACATTATAGGGTGACACTCGCCCAGAGTAATAGCAGAACGTCTTTTTAGATTGAGATGAATTAACATGGTGTTTGAAATGAGGTTTGCCTTAATCGGCCGGTACCAATAGGGTTTACAGCTTTAAAGAAGACACTTTACCAGAACCATATAGGGATGACTCGGTGGAAACTTTCGCTTCATGATGATTAACTAAGGGTTACTTAAAAATCGTTTCTTTCTAAACACTCCAACATTGCAAAAATACTTGCAGGAAAGGTTTGATAAACCTTCCTGGCGTCTATTGAAAGTAAATAGAGAAGGTATACGTTCAAATGACAAACCCCGTTTATCCGCAACCATATAGACTGCAGTGTTACAGTGAAAGTGTCGGGAATACTTTTTTTCCCCAAATGTTTTTTTTTACCCACTGTAAGAAAACAAACTATTTTTTTTTCAGCCCTCTCCGGCCTCTAAAATGGACGAAGCGTGTCTTTGTGCCACGCAGATGTTTCACCGTGGGCCAACTAAGAGTGTCCAAACCTTCCAGGTGTGTAATTAGTATTATGTTTGAATTTCAGCATTGCTACGGACTATATGGCTTCATTAAATACACATAAGCCCTTTCAGTCAGTTATCAACAGCTAGCTTCTCTTTACACAACACATACAGAAATTTTGACGAGACAGATAAGGATGAGAATTTGAGAATTGATCAAACAAAGTAAGCTACTGAAATGTAAAGTAAAGCTCTCCGACATTTGGTAGTTCCATTCATACAAAACCCCGAATCATGAACTTCAAATTTTATTCTTGAATATTTCAGGAAGTTCCAGAGGGGCAAGACGCAGAGGATGTTGTTGGACGACCGATAGTTCACTTGTCAGCTTTTCAGCAGACAACAGGGGAGGCTGTTTACTGTGATGACATGCCTTCCATTACTGGTGAGTGAAGACGAGCCATAGCTCACTTTTCAGCTTTTAAACAGACAACAGGGAAGGCTGTTTACTGTGATGACATGCCTTCCATTACTGGTAAGTGAAGACGACCCATAGCTCACTTGTCAGCTTTTTAAGCAGACAACAGGGGAGGCAGTTTACTGTGAGGACATGTCTTCCATTATTGGTTAGTGTAGTCGACTCAAAGCTTACTTTTCAGCTTTTAAGCAGACAATAGGGGAGGCTGTTTACTGTGATGACATACCTCCCATTACTGGTAAGTGGAGACAACCCACAGACAAGGCTGTGGTTGATAGTGAAGAATGTTAAAAACCTGCTTTCGTGTAAGCTTAAGATGGGAAAAGGGAAAACGCTCTGCTTTGTATACGGTGAGTTGTCAACGGTGAGTTGCGGCTAATTAAATTGATAGTTGAATCGATTGAAACTGAAACATTAATATATATGAAGATTGATCATCTAGTCGATGTAAATGTAATGACGTGACACGAGCGAAACGTAGTCAGCTACTGTTTGAACTGTCTAACTTTATTATTTGGTTTTAAAGATTTTATTACGAAACCGAAGCATGGTGAAAAATGCTTTCTTAAACACCTTTTCCTTGCTAAAGAAGCTGTTAGAAGCAGGCAACCCTAAAATTAGTACCACTTCGATAAAACAAATGGTTGTTGCAATGTTTTACGAAATCAAAGCATTTGCCAGTATGCTACATCTATCGGGTAATCTAGTAAGAAGGTTTCATACTGAAAAATTGCAAATAGAGCAAGAAAGAGAAATTGCTATAGCTTTGCATCTTTGATGAGTTTCGGTGTCCTAAAAATCAATTAAGAACTGCTTTAAATGCTTATAGTAAAGAAATTTTATGCGTGGATATATATCTCAATATGCTTCTACAAGCAAAAACGTTTCCTGTTTCAAGTCTTTTTAAATGCTCTACAAAGTAATTTAGGTCACATTGTTTTCTATAAACTGTTGCAGGCGAGCTCTACCTTGGTCTTGTTCTCAGTAAACAGGCACATGCAAAACTGGTGTAAGTAGTATTCAATCTGTTGTTTAGATACAGGTGATAGCCATTTACTTCAATGTTTTTGAATGGTATTTTGTCAAACTAGCGTTGTCTCGGAGGGATCCATGGACTCGGTTGCTGGAAGATTAAATACCATCTGATTTTGATTAAATCCTTGTATTTCGGGGTTACGTTTGGTTTAACCGAATATCGAGTTTCATTTCAGAGTTAGTTGATACCTCTGAGTAAACGTAAAAGTAAAAGTAGATCTTCATTCAGGGTGTTAAAAACTGAGAAGAAGGGGCAGCTTTGGCTCTAACACCTGTTGTTCGACCTTCTCCGATAAGGAAGTTATGAAGGCCACGAGTGGCAGATCTCGAAGGGGACCTCTAGGAGTCTCGTCGCCTGTTCAATCGTGATTCCTTGAGGCAAATGAAAACTAAGATTCATTATTTTTACTCAAAAATACGCTTTAGTACCTTTATGAAGTAAGTTTGTCTGTCAGTAAGCTGAGTCAGACATTGACTCAGAGAAAATTAAGTGAAGGACTAATTGATTGTATGTATTTTGTACATTGAATAGTAAAATTTCGTTTATATTTTATATCTAAGTACTAATGTTGCATATCAGCTCCGTTAACGCAAGCGAAGCTCTCACTTTTCCTGGCGTCCATGGGTTTGTGAGTGCTGAAGATGTCCCAGGATGCAATTCGTTTGGGCTAGGTGAAGCTCACGAAGACCAAGTTTATGCTGCAGGAAAGGTATTTGACCTGACGCCAGTTTTGTGGCACAGCAGTGCTGTTTTATGCTGTGTATTAGATGCAACAACAAGGAATTCAGAAGCTGTGCACAAAGGCACTGGCGAGAGACTTTTGAAGAAAGGTTTTTAGCAATAGTTTGCCGAAAACAATAACTTGTTTTGTCTTGCCATGGAAATACAAACTATAGTCAAATGGTTGGTGTAACATCTAAAACACGAGACATTAATATTTGAGAATAAGAAAATGTGAATTGATCAAACGAACTGCTGAAGATGAAAAGTAAAATTCTCCCTAACTCGTTCTATGTGAGGCATGAATTTTAGTTTGGAGAATTTACCAACACATATTGCATGGAACTGAAAGAAAAACAGAAAATTTACTGAAATTGTGGGGTTCGCCTGCATGGGTTTTAATGTTTTCTATTGTTGCTTTGGTTTCTTGTGCACAAATTTTGCTGACAAGCTTGTTGACACTACTCGTGGTTTTCCTTCTGCAGGTAACATGTTTTGGACAGCTGATTGGTGGAATTCTTGCTGACACTAAAGATCAGGCCCAAAGAGCCGCTAAAGCAGTCGTAGTTGAATACGAGCCCTTGCCCAAAATTATCTCTATCGAGGTTAGAACCTCATAATATAAAAAAGTATATTCAACACTACGGATAGTGGCAGAATAGTATCGTGATCCTAAACGGACGCGAAGCGACTACTTGCGTCCATCGTTTTGTTTGGGTATTGTTATCTATAATTTCGGAGGTAAATATTGTCTCATAGCTACTATTACTAAGTCAGTCAAATGGCTTGTAGCCGAGCTGCTATATAATAATAGACACAGTTACCTATCCCAAAGGAAAGCTGTTCAGATGATCTTAGACAGACCTCTTTATCCATCAGTCGCAACTGTTCTTGCTACTCTCAACTCTGGAGAAAAGACGCTTTCAGAAGAGCGTTTGCATGCATGCAAGTTCCGAAATGGGCTTGTATAACATAATATGACTGAATAAGAGCATAAAGATCAACTGAGTCGAAGCATAGGAAACAAAAACGTTTAAGCGTGATAAATTGAGTCTGTTTGTGAACTATACGGGCATTGTCGACTGATTTCAAAGCCTAAAAAGGCCAAAATAGCGTTCAAAGGTTGGTAACACTCTGAGTATTTTAGTCAGGGTAGAACAAATCAAGAATATTGATGTTTTCGGGCATGAAACTCCGGAGGAAAATGTTTCAGGGGCAGCAAGTAACTACAGCAAACAAAGTGTTTTGCATAAACCTGATAAACACCCAAATGTTTTTACTAAAACAACTATTAGCCTCAGGCTCAATTAATATTCTAAGTCATTATTTTTATTGTTCAGATCTAAGGCTTTTAATACAATTAGCCAGATGTATATAGAGTTTTAATCCGCTGCTCTCATTGGTGGATGCTAACGTTTATACGTGTGAACAAAATTTCAAAATGGCTGCCTCGCGTTTTGTTGATCTTTAGGAGGAAGAGTTAGACCCTTGAACGAAACTCCGGGCGAAAAAGTGTGTAAGACGACAACAAATGAAGACATTTTTGCAAGTCTTTGGCAATATTCTTTTTTTCGGCCTGGCATTCACCCGAGTATTTTTTGTAAAACAATTATTCGCTTCAAGCTCAGTTAGCAAACTTTGTGATGAATAATCCTCTCAACATCTTCTCGGCCACGATGATTTTTCACCAAGTATTCATTTTGCCTTTTGCGAATAAATGTTACCTGTCACTCATCAGTACTTGGTAGTATAAAACTTTGTGTAGTTGCATGGTTATATTATAAAGGTATCGATTATTTGTATATTTTGAGGTACGTTTTGAAAATCAAATTGATTTTCGTAAAAAGGCTAAAGAGCACCTTATACTTAGGAAAATTGGTTCCTAAAAGTGTAATGAAATTACACAGAGATTTGGAAACGCCGTATTTTTTCTTACTTTGTAGTTTTTGTCATTAAATGCCTATGAAACGAATTTTTTAAAGCCCATGTTAATTTATCACATTTAAACCAAAATTGTTTGGTTTGAGTTGCGTTCGACCTTTGTCTTACCTCTTTTTCTGCAACTGAAAACCGTATTTGACGTTAAAAATGATTCCTTTCCGCCTGCGGCTTTGACGTAAACTGTGAAAGCTGAAAGCAATGACGGAACAGATAAAGAAGAAAGCAAAAAGAAAAACAAATTTCGTTTCATAGGCACTTTAATTTTGCTGCGCTTCTCTTTGCCTTTGTTGCTTTGCTTTCAGCATTTGTGTGAGTGAAAGCTACAAAACAAAACAAAAACTAAATATAAAAAACTAGTCACTAACCTGAAAACCTTACGGTTAACTTAGGTCCTAAGTTTTTCCCCTAACAATCATACTCTATATGTTTTTGATATAATATGGTATAGAATCTTGTTAAAGTCACAACAAATAAAAGAAATTAAAAGTAATTTGTATCATTTTTGCATTGTTTTGCGGAAACGTATCCTCAATCAAACAACAATAACGATAACAATATTAGTTAGTTAGGCGTGCATTCATTCTGTAATTGTTTATTTTCGTGTTTGTTGTTATAGGATGCAATAGCCGCCAAATCCTTTTATACTGGTGGAAAATCTATCAAGAATGGAGACGTGCAGGCCGGATTTTCTGCGTCGGACCACATTCTTGAGGGAGAAATGAGGATAGGAGATCAGGTGAATATTTCATGTGCAGGAATGTGTAGAGAAAGAGCTTTTTCACTGTGGAAGATAGATAACAAAACAATACTTCGCCTGTCTTCATGAACCACCGACGAGTATAAAGACAAAAGCGTCATCCAGTTTACACCATCGCCTCATCGAGACTAGAAACGTCACGTTTGGTTAGCTGTTGCAGAAATCGCGAGACATTCAAACAAGTGGCGTTTAAACGAGAATAACTTCGTTGACTAATGAATGACTTGCTTCTTCCCATGTTTTAGGAACATTTCTACCTTGAGACGCAAGTCAGTATCGTTGTTCCCAAGGGAGAAGACGGGGAGATGGAATTATTTGTCTCAACTCAAGATCCTGCTGAAACACAGGTAATGTTCTAAGTACGCATGCGTGTCTATAAGCCTCTGTCTGACGCTCGGTTATTATCGGTTAATCTATTATAACACTTTGGTGGTTTATGAATATTTGATGTCTGCACAATATTTTCCCTAACTGAATTTTTGATATTGTATTTGGATTCATTTGTGAAAAGATTAGTTAATACAACAACTTTATATACAGTGTTAGTAAAACTAATAAAACTTTTCCCACCAAGAATAGCTTAGTAGCAAAACAAAGTTTGATGGATGGTTTGCTGAATAATAATATATGCAATATGTCGAGATGGAAACACAGTTGCAAAAAAGACTAAAACACTAAAAATTTAAAGAGAAAACAAAAGAATACGTAAAAAAAGAGCTACGTTAAACCGTAGGTCGCAGATGGCAGACCTCGAAGGGGACATCGAGTCCTATTGTCTGTTCTCCCGTGACTCCTTGAGTCAAAATGTTATAAAACAAAACATAAAACTAAACTAAAACTAATTGGTTTTACTGATGAAATGCGGATATATGTAACAGAAAAAGTCAAGTAGCTACAATTTATTTTAGCTATAAATCCTGGTCAAAGAGACCTTCAAGCAGTAGTACTCAATGCTTCACTACTTCTTCCATGATAAAATACGGAAAAATGGTTCTTGTTTTAGTCTTCTCCCTCTATATCTTCTTCTGCTTCTTTTTCTCCTTCTTCATCTGTTTCTTTTCTTCTTCTTTTACCTCTTTTTCTTCCTCTGCTTCTCCTTCTTTTCTTCTTCCTCTTCTTTTTTTTCTTCTCCTCCTCCTTTTCTTCTTCCTCTTTATCTTCTTCTTCTTCTCCTTCTCTTCTTCTTCTTCCTCTTTTTGTTCTTCTTTTTGTTCTTCTCCTTCTTTTCTTCTTCCCCTTTTTCTTCTTCTCCTTCTCTTTACTTCTCCTTCTTCTCGTTTTACCTTCTTATTCCTTCTTCTTGGCCTTTTTCTTCTTTCTATTCTTCAGTTGCCTAGTTAAACGAATGACTTCAAACAACACGTTGCTGTTGGAGAAACAGCTGGCTAAAGTTTGAAATGCTTGATGCTCAAAAAGCATTATTAGGTTAATTAGGATGGCTTTCTTTCCTTTTTTGGAAAATCTAAAATTGTTTTTTGGTGCTGATTACAAGGACTCGGTTTTACAAAGTAAACAAAAATTTGGTTTAGAAAAATAAAAAAATGTTTTTGTTTTGAAAAATCAAGATTTAGGACTATACGTCTACTCAGGATCAATAGTTTTGGTAAAAACATTAGGCCACTTTAGAAAAGAATGGCAGCCTGGGTCGAATTTTGTTTCGCAAAGGCTTTTGGGATCGTTACAGGATACGCGGAAGTCGCGAGATAGCTTTTGATCGAGATCACTGCTGTTTTCCTAACTTTAACAACAGTCAACGAAACAAATCTGCTGATTTAAAATTTTACTGTTAACTAAAAGACCGATGTTACTAGAAATTACAAGGTTCTGTTGAAAAAAACGATAGCTTGAAAAACATTCGCACACATGCATCTGCTTAGGGCATGTATTAAAACGACATGTACATGCAAATAAAGCTAAACTTTCGAGAACTTTACAAATGTGAACAATGTTAAAATCTTTAAAAGATGACAAAACGTCCTAGCCAAGTATTTCAAACATTAATGTTAAAGTAGCGTGCATTTTATATGTCTGTGGTAGTGTCCGTGCAATGTTTCTGTTGGTGTTCGCCATTGGCTCTTACAGTTTGTCAAATCATCCTTTCGTTTTTAACTTCCTTTTCAACTTATGAATTACTTTTAAGAGATCTTGAGTGATTATAATGTTTTACCAAAGCCGGATGTTTATTGTGTTATGAAGCTACTGAGCAACATCTTAACACATTCGGATACATGATTCATTACAGAAAGCGGTTGCCAAAGTTCTCGGTGTACATTCCAACAGGATCTTGGTGCGGACAAAACGCATTGGTAAGTCTTGTATTTCCACTTTTTACTTTAATACTCAAGCTTAGTTCGAAATAATTACGTAACGAATGAAATATAAACAACCCCCAAGGGAAATCTTTTGACGGTCGGCTAAATGGGTAGCGTCCGTTGAGTCAATGCATCAAGAATAACCAAAATAGCCAAGCGAGCCAAATTCTGTGGGTCGTCGTTGGTATCGTTTGATGGCGTTACTTTTGGTCACGTGTCTCCCTATCGCAGTGCACAGTTGCTAATGGTTACTTGAAAAATGAATGAATTTGATGAGAAAACGTATACGTACAAAGTAAACTTTATCATTCTAAAATGCTTCGGTGTTGGTAGAACCAAAAGTAGCTTACGTTCAGTGGCTTGGCAAACCCTAACTAATGGCTACTACTGTTTGTCCCGAAAAGTAAAGAACAGTTTGATGAACATTACGGTAACTAATGTTTGTAATAAAGTCTGTTACCTATAGATCACACAGTTAAACAGGTGCTAGCTGCTATACGCTATGAGTCATTCGCTGAGTTAGGTTTACCTTGCGTCCGCTGTTGGGAAAGGCTCTTAATTAATTCTATCCAGGAATTGTTTTACCTAGATCATCATCAGTTTTTATCACATCGAAAAAATTGGTTAGGGAAATAATCGGTGCTATACGTTACACTATTTTTGTAATAATAATAATAATACTACTAATAATAATGATAATGATAATAATAATAATCGTTTATCCTGCACTTTAGCAACAAAAGTTGAATTACAAGTGGGGTCAACAACAAAACGTACAGTCACAAAATTGTTAAAATGATTAGTGCTACCAATGACCCGGCTCTCCCTAGCTTCACCAGGGCGAAGGCTATAGCCATGCGCGATTGTACCTCTGGATGGCATTATATATTTGATAGGTCCCGACACTCTGGCCTTTGAAATAAACTTATGCACTAGCAAGTCACGCCTAACTGATAGGGAATCTAAGCCTGATATCTGTAATGCACTGATGTAGCTGTGCTCATGGAAAACATATCTCAGAGAGGAGAGCTCATTAAGGCACTCAGGGATTTATGGTATTTCGTGTCTGTTTGCTACTCTAGGGGGAGCCTTTGGCGGTAAGGAATCACGTGCCAACTGGTTTGCGGCCGCGGCAGCAGTAGCAGCAAACAAGTAAGTGGAGAAAGAAATGTTTGCCGTCTAACTCATGAACCAATCTTTGAGAAAGAAGTGTGAAAATTCAGCTAGCACTTGTACAAGGTTATTCTCTTTTGGCCCCTTTAGTACAGGCGCTCCAGCTTTCTTTGCGTTTTCCTTATCCGTTTGGCCAAGTTCATCAGTGGGGTATAGATGTTATTTTCTTAACAAATACTGTACACTACTTTGAAAACATCATATTGTTTTATAACTTCTGTTACAAAGTGGTTATTCTGGTTGGTCGTTATTATACGCCCAAGCCAGATCGAAATAGTCCCAGTTCCTGGGGAAAGACCTGCACAGACCTGCACTCAATCCGGAGCTAAATAAAGACCAATTTTCACCTGAGATCATAGCGACCATGTTTGTGCCAAAATAATTTTGGTGATTTCTTTTGTTTAGGACACTAGGCCGCTTCGTCTTTTGTATTTGGCGTCTCTAAGGAAAACAAATAATATCAAACTTGACTTGTTTATTAAATTAAAAAAAAAGCATCTGATGGCGTCACGAGTGGTTCCAACAAATTTGCATTTTTCTAAAATCTGCTGCCAATCCGTAAAATTTTGGCGGGTTTGAGCCAGACTTGGACTGATGATCCATCTGCCTCGGATACATCAATAATCCAACTTTAGCTATAATTACACCCAAGTGTTACGGATTGACAGCAGATGTTGAAAAAATGCAAATTTGCCGGAACCACTCAGGACGTCATCAGATGAAAATTTTAAACGTAAATATCTCAAGAACCAGGAAAGATTTTAGCAAAATTTTTTCACCGTTTTTCCTCATTTAGCAAGGTCTTTCCACTGAAGTTATAAAATTTTTCACTCCATATGCACTTTAAAAACCACAGATAACACCTTCTGTTGAGGAAAAATAATTATGAACACACTGGAAGGAAGTAAAAAATATTTTTGTCTTTTGCTGTAGATTTAACCGTCCAGTGAGAACGTCGCTCGATAGAGATGAGGATATGATTTTAACCGGAACTCGCCCAGCCTATCTAGCCAAATACAAAGTAAGTTTGCTGTATCGGTAGTTGTTCTCACCATTAAACACTTTTACAATGATTTCAAAAGTTGCAAACACGTATTATTAGTTGTTTGTACTATTGCGTAAAAAATAAAGTATGTATTATATAAATAGATAGTAAAATAGATAGTAAAATCAATGAAAACCGTTCGAGGAAAATGAGAAAATTGGGGAAAATGGTGACATATAGCATTTCCTAGTAACTGTGTATATTGGCTCAAGGTTTCTTCTATTCGAACAAGTTGGTACAACGCCAGTGAGCTGCTCGTTTAAGAAGGCTTCCTTTGTAGCATGGAAAATTTTAGGGTAAAGTAGTTTCAACAGATGGTTCTCAAATCAAGCTGCAACTATGGGTATTATAACGCGTCGGATGCTGCACAGGTTGCCAGTCCGTGATCAATGTGTTGCACTGTTCTAATTTTGTTTAATCTTAACAGACGATAATAATAATAGTAATAACAAAAGTAATGATAGTAATAATAATGATAAAAATTACTATTTTACGAGTTGGCCTCACACAAAATGTTATTTTCATGAGAGACCTGAATAATAACACTAATAATTAATTTAGCTCTCATAAACTAAAACGTCTCAGTGATTAACTCTTGTTAACTAATATAACAATAACCATACAAATTGTATAATTGGCTAAAAGTATCCTTTACATGTCCTTAAAATAACGCTTCTTGAATATATCATATTCATCAACACGCTTGATACTAACTGATAGGGAATTTCATTTCTTGATAAATAGATAGTTTGGTGTATTTTGCCTTCAACTAGTTCTACATTTGGGTAAACGGCTCAAAAATCTATTTCTAAAGTTATAACTATGAAGCTCACTTGAGCGAGGATTATTGAAAGTAAAAATATAAGGCCATTTAGTGCTTCTCGGACAACATGGCAGGTATTCGTATGTGTCCAGTTGAGGTTTGAATATTCAGAAAAAGTGTCTAAAAAGTACTTTTTGAAATAACTTTTTCTTTGAGGTCTTCATTCCGGTCACCAAAAGGCGCCTGTTGAGGTAGTTTAATATAATGCTGTTTCTGTCATTTCGTTGTCGTCGAACAAAAAGCCATAGCTATTGATGTCTCTTATTTCTTTGGTACGTTAAAATGTTTTGGTTCAAACGGCTTTAAAGATTTCGACTATTCAGTAAACGTCGGTTGGCATTCATTTGATCCATACAGCTTTCTTTCTTCTCTGTCAACAGTTGCAACCTCCGATGCATTCCTAGTTGTTTATCCGGATCCTGGTACATAATTGGGTTGATTTTGTTGATGAACTTCAGGGAATTGTTCCAAAAATTATCTGGATTCTTTTTTCAATAAAATGAATATTGGGGCGGCGTTTCTTTTGTATGCCTTGATATTTGAAAGTTTTGCCACGCCTTTTTCTTGTTGTTTCCGTTGGTGTTGTAGTTATCCGTATCAATGGTAACCGTATATTGTGTTTCAGGCTGGCTTTACCAAGGATGGAAAAATGCAAGCACTTGAGGTTGATCTATATTGTAATGCCGGCAACTCAGTTGACTTGTCTAATGCTGTGAGTTGATGCCTGTTGATTAAGTTAGTCATGCACACGAAGACAGATCGGGTACAATCGTCATTATAAAGCTAATTTTTTAGTTTATCACAAGTTCATGTTGATACCAACGACGTTAGAACAGCTTTCCAGTGCTATATTCCTTTTAAAAAAGAATAAGAATTTACTATACTTCTATTGTGCAATCAAAAAAAAAAATTTCAACTACGTGTTACAAAAATCTACACTAACGACTGTAAATATAACACAATGGTATGATAATACTCCATAAAGCAATTTTGGTGTGCTACCGACGAAAAACCAAGTTCTTCATATATGCAACTAAAACCTTTTACGATTTTTAAAAAAGCTTTCCTGATAAGTACGTAGTATAAAAAGTTAGACAATTCCTAAACTCGCTGGGTAAGAAAATCTATAAGTTTACGTTTTGGTGCTACGCATTGGAAAGATTGACCATCAAGTGTGACAGGAGACTTAAGCCAAACAGTTTTGCACTCCGCAATAGTAGACGAAAATATCGGCTGATTTGTTCTTGATTGACTGAGCATTTAAAAGGCACGATGATTGAGTTCAAGATTTTATCAAGTGGCTCAAAAAAAACTGAAATAAAATTTGCCAGATTATTAGAATGGTTTAGTGGTGGAATATTAATGCCATGTCTGCCGAGAGCTCCTGATCTAATTGTTGGAAAGCCTAGGATTCATATAAGCATAAACACGAAGTCGTCCGCCACTAAAAGATTAAACATGGCCTGGGTCGCACTGTGACCAAATATCCGAATTCGCGTTCAAAGTTAAAACAATTCATTTGAGTCGCTCACAACAGCATGCGCAACCGAGCACATCCAATTACTATCGTTCTGTAAACATGAGGCCGACTGCGACCGAACTCATTGCAACTTGGCAGACGAGTTTGAGTCAGTGAACAAGTGCGTTTTGCACGCTCTGCTAAGCTCATAAAATATCGACAAGAGAAAAACAATTTTAAATACTGTTCTAGATAACAAGTTTCAATTTAAAAATTTTGCATTTAGACCTCATCACATATCGGTGAGCAACGATCGATTTGTAATACCATGTTATCAGATATTCGAACTGTCAGATCCAACCAGAGCACGCAAAAAGAGCTACATAAGGCAATTCACGACGACAGTTATTACAATTCACGACGGCTCGATTTTTTACAATTTACGACAAAGTGCTATAACGTTTCACGACAGCTAAGTTCATTAGAATTTGCGACAATTTTATTACAAGTCACGACAGTATTACAATTCATGACAAAAGTTATTACAGTTCACGACGCGTATTACAATTCACGATAGGTATTACAATTCATGAAAGTATTACAATTCACGACAGTACATCGTTAAACCTTGATACAAGAGGAACCTCTCCATGCAAAAGATACTTTCTTTTACGATTCTTTAAATTCTGTTTGGTCTAAAAGTTTAACACCTTTCGACAGCAGGTTTGTAAATGGCGGAAAAAACAACTGAATCTCCTTTTTTAATTTTTTTTTATCTGCTTGTCGCATCCTACATTAAAATCAATATCGACGACTTTGCAGTAATTGAAAGGAAATCATCCGCCTAAAGAAATTCGTATGTCTTAGGCTAGGAATGGTGGAATGTTTTTTGAATGTGTTACAGTGTGTTCTCAAAGACTAAATATTATTTCCGGATACAAGGCGATCGTGAGCGATTGTTCCTCGAGGGGATAAATTCGACTTATGTAGTTTAAAGCAACAACATAATCCTTTATTTTTTATCGTTATCTCAAACATTGTTCGTTACGATCGGCTTTTCTTTGCAATATTGTGACAAGTCAAAGCTATGTTTCAAAAGTGTTAATTCTGTTGGTTTTGTTTTGTTCCTACGACTAACTTTAGTTACTTCCTCATTTTCAGAGTTTGTCGAAATCCTTGTTAAGCATTGATAGTGCATATCGCATCCCAAGCCTTCACGTTAGAGGCCACCTATGCAAAAGCAACATATCGTCAACCACTGCATTTCGGGCTTTTGGATTGCCCCAGGTAGACCATTTTTAAGTTTTGCATTTTCTCAAAAATTAGTGTTTTAGTAACGAGAAAAATGAACTTTGGAAATCTAAAGCGAACGTTTCTTGTAGGGCACGATTTTAACCGAGAACGTGATCAACAATGTTGCAGTTGTATGTGGAATTTCACAACGGAAGGTAGAAAAAAAACTAATGTAGTTCCATGGCGACTACTTCGTTTTCTAAACCCAGTATTGATGTTAAAAACAACTGCGCCTTTAGAAATATCTTCCTCTAAGGCGTTTATCTGACTACTATGTCTCCTAACTACTGTGTACTACGTCTTCTAACTACTGTGTAATAAGTCTCCTAACTACTGTGTAGTACGTCTCCTAACTACAGTGTACTACGTCTCCTAACTGCTGTGTACTACGTCTTCTAACTACTGTGTAGTACGTCTGCTAACTACTGTGTACTACGTCTCCTAACTACTGTTTTCTACGTCTTCTAACTACTGTGTACTACGTCTTCAAACTACTGTGTACCACGTCTCCTAACTACTGTGTACTACGTCTTCTAACTACTGTGTACTACGTCTCCTAACTACTGTCTTCTACGTCTCCTTACTACTGTGTACTACGTCTATTAACTGCAGTTAATACGACCCTAGGTACGGGAAATGAATCTATACAAGGAAGGAGACAAGACGCACTACCACCAAGTTTTGACTAGTTGTCATCTCGAGAGGATTTGGAGTGAACTTGTTGAAAAATCTCAGTATGAGAGCCGCAGAGTCCAGTGCAAACGTTTCAACAAGTTTGTTTGTTTCTTTATTTCATGAACTTAGTTTTTTTTAACCACCTACTAGTAACAAAGGTTAGGTGTTTATAAGGTGTTTATCAATATTTTTTAACTTGAATTACTTGTCCGTATATGTCGTGCTTTTTCGGACTGTAAAGGGACAAATAAAGAGTTTAAAAATATCAGTTTTCTCTTGTTTTTTTCCCGTGCTTTACTCGTTTACTTAACTTAAAAATAGATGCACTCATGAAACCTCAAAACTTGAGAAGAGTGGACTTTGAACTAAATATGTCAACTTTCTTTATTGCTTTCAGGTTGAACAGATGGAAAAAACGAGGCTTTTCCCTAACACCAGTGAAGTATGGTATTGCTTTCGAAGTGCCATGCCTCAACCAGGTACAGAGATTACAAGTTCTCGTCGTGCAGAACTACAGTTACAGTTTACAAGAGGATGGTGTTGACTGTGTGATGGTTATCTTTGTAGACCGTTTGTGGGACTTTGGTACCAGAGAGCTAGTGTTCATCAGAAGACGGTGTAGACCGTGTTTCCTTATATATCGCTCGTCAAATTTGGCGCCATCACCTGATGAACACTAGCTCATCCTAACAAAATCCAACGAGTGGTATATTAGAAAACCCATCACACAGTCTACACCATCACGTGAAGAACAGTAGCATTACGTGCGTACCTTTATGATAATTCCCGATTATTTCAAATAATCTAGCACTACTTGTTCTCGCTCAGGCTGGTGCCCTAGTTCATGTTTACAGGGATGGTTCAGTCTTACTAGCTCATGGCGGCACAGAGATGGGTCAAGGGCTTCACACGAAGATGGTTCAGGTACGTTCTAACTGTATTTTGTACTTTGAATTGTATTAAAAGTCTTTTTCTATAGCCTTATCATGAGCGTTCTCGCAATAAATTAATCCGCTTTGCGCTCAGTAAGATAATCACGTGACTAAGAAGGCCGCATCTGAACGGTTGTTTTTTATCATTTCATTCAAAAGAGCAAACGTTCCCACCAAGGACATTTTTGACTTTTATTTTTGCACCATAAGGCCTATTTTAGAGTACTGTGCACCTATTTTCCACCATGCACTTCCAAACTACCTAAGTGAGGAACTTGAGCGAGTACAAAAACGGGTAACCAAAATTCTCGCTCCAAAATCATCATATGATAAATGCATCGCCAACTTTGGTCTCGCAACCCTCAAGGAGAGACGAGTCAACCTTTGCTATCAGTTCTTTTCGTCCATAACAAGTAACCCAAACCATAAGCTTAACAGCCTTTTGCCACCAGTAAACAACTCAAACTACAAGCTCAGACGCCAGAGGAACTTTTTCTTACCTCGTTTTAAAACCGACAGGTACAGGAAGTCTTTTATTCCTGCAATGTGCGCTTCTTATTATAAATTATCATAAATTTTAGCTTACCTTCCAGTTTTATAAATTTTATATTATATGTACATTCAATTATCGTGCAGTTTTTATGCAATTCAGTTTACCAACTGCCATGTAATATTTTTTAATAAACTATCTATCTCTCTCTCTGTATCTCTCTAAAGTTGCATCAGACCTACCTTTTGGCCCAAAGAAAAGTCTCAAACACTTCCATTTGACATCTAGCAAAAATCAAAGCCCACTGTTCTATTCTTCTTTGCAAATCTCATGACGCCACTGCATGCACTAATTTCGTTCCTAGTTCACGTGTTCACGGGTCAAATTTGTAGCCATGTTTTTAAAAAGCCGTAAAACAGAGGAGTTTTGAAATTTTTGGTAAAATTCCCGGTGAATCGGACTGGTTACGTATTGAGCCTCTGAAATATAAAAAAAGCTTTATGATTTGCCTTTTAACAGTTTTTTTGCTTTTGTACCAAGATTGCCGCGCGTGTGCTGCAAATTCCGAATTCCAAGATCTTTATCAGTGAGACAAGCACAAACACAGTAGCCAATGCGTCCCCAACTGCATCCTCCGTCTCCTCTGATTTGAATGGAATGGCTGTTAAGGTTTGTACGACCTTGTCGGCGCTTCTGGATGGGTGAACAAAGTTAGTTTCAACTTTAGCCGATACTTAGAGGGTGATCTATAAGGTATCTAATTGCACACTTTAGACCCTAGAGTAAGGGATGGTTTGAAAATAAAGCAAACTCGTCACCTTACAAAGCTTTAAACTTTTAGATATTCAAGGTACTGGTGGATGTGATGAGGTACTTCGTAAATTGTATTGATGTGCTCTCAAGCCCCCCCCTCTCCCCCCCTCACCCCCTCCGACCAAACAGACACTTTACCCAACTGTTTGCATTGGCAGGGCTACCAGCCATTTGCACGAATTAGTTACTCTACCTATGGAAGAGTAAAGAAAACAAATCTATGGTCTTAACGGTCCTCGTTGGCTTTGTCTTTCCTTTAGAACGCTTGTGAACAGGTAATTGAGAGGATTCTCCCATTCAAGAAGGCGAACCCAAAAGGAAAATGGAAGGATTGGGTAAGAAAAAAATTGTTTAGTTTATCGTAAGTCGTTCATTACCAGGTAATTAAAGTGAAGACTTATTCAAACTAATGAAGTTAAGCATTAGAAGGAAGTGCTCTACAAGTTGAATGCCCAGAAAAAAAATTTTTAGAGTCACTGACGAGAATGGAACCAGCAGCTTCCTTCTAAGTTTATGAACCAAACTAGTGGTTGACAGCTTCTGCTACCCATCGGTATAAGTGATTGACAGCCTCTGCTGATAGCTATGATTTTAGCTGGAGAGTTAAGGACTCTTGTCCTTTAAGAATTTAGAAGCCACGTTCAACCATAACTTCGTTGGCTTCTGTGCTCAAGCTTTGTACTTAACTTTAAAAAAATCATTTCTTTTATAGGTTGATTCTGCTTATATGGAAAGGGTAAACCTGTCTGCCAATGGATTTTACAAGTAAGTATACAACACGCTTTAATGGTAATGCTTTTCCTTTCAGCCCCAGCCACTTCATCGACATCTAACCTCTCCTTATATAACTCAACATTAGGACACCAGATCTTGACTACAGCTTTGAAACTAACAGCGGCAGACCGTTTAACTACTTCTGTTACGGTGCGGCTTGCTCTGAAGTAGAGATAGACTGCCTCACAGGGGACCATCACGTGCTCCGTACGGATATTGTAATGGATGTTGGCAACAGCCTAAATCCCGCCATTGACATCGGACAGGTATGTGTTTTATATTCTTTTGTGGTACACGCTCACCTCCAAATATACCGACGCACAGTATAAAGCATCGCCTGCAGTTAATATTACAGGTAGATGGTAAATGCATTACATCTAATACTACCTAACTAGTTCATGCAGTATTAAAACATTAACTTAGTCGATTTCACATTGCAGTATTTCGATATCTGCCCTTCATTTGCGTGCAATTACAATGCGTGTGTCAATTTTTAAAAATTTTAAAACTATTACCTGCCGCTCACACTAGAGAAGCAAACGCAAGCGCAAAGACATTCACAATTGTAAAGCAAGAGCCAACGCAAGCGCGAGGTGTGCGCAAGAAAAAGGAAATGTGTCTGCGTTCGCGTTTCTAGTGCATTTGGTAGAATAAGGGGAAAGTATCTTGGCTCAAAGGTACAGCGGTTAGCGTGCTCGATTCGTAGTAATCCTAGCGAATTCGAGCCCCAGTCAAGCCGCTTTGTTGTGCTCTTCAGTAAGACACTTTACTCAACTTCTTCCCGTCGACACTGCTTTATAAATGAGTACCTACTTCTGCTGGGGCTAAGTTGCGATGGATTAGTGTCTCGTGTTCGGTAAGGGTCACAAACTCTCATAATCTAAACACTGTGGAAACAGGAGAAACACGACGGTCTAAAGAACCATTTTGTTTGAGAACGGATTGAGCTAGCGTAAACTTCTTGTTTTAATAAAAGCCACTAAACCGACTCCCCTTTCATGCGAAATACTTTTACTTTACCAAGGTCGAGGGTGCTTTTGTCCAAGGCCTTGGTTTCTTTACCATTGAAGAGAGGCGATTCCTGCAGAATGGTGCATTGTTCACCACTGGTCCAGGAACTTACAAGATCCCAGGTTTTGCTGATATCCCGGTGGAGATGAACGTACACTTACTTCGAAGTGCTCCAAACGAGAAAGCTGTCTACTCCTCCAAGGTAAGGGTGACGGTGGCTCGAATGGAGGGGCTTTTCAAAGGGTTTTGAAGCCGTAGGATACCTTTGGATAAGAAGCAACAGAGTTTTGATTCTTCCTTGTGTTTTGGAGTACTTTTGCACGCTTATCTCAAAAGAAACGTTTATCTTTGGGTAGGATTAAGGTTTAGTTGCTATTGTTTGAAATTAATGGTTAACACCCCGCCTTGTACCTTGTTGTCTTACCTACAGGCTGTGGGCGAGCCACCACTGCTCCTGGCTGCATCAGTGTTTTTTGCCATCAAGGATGCTATAAAGTCGGCCAGGTTGGTAACATCGCATACTGTTGGTCAGTAACTGTAACTGAATCTTTATTAACCCCTTTCTCAAAGATTGAGGTAACTCCTGCACTCCTTCTTACAACAACGTTTAGCTCAAGATAGAAAACAGTGAGCTGTTACGTTTTGGTGCACCGATAAAAATTCTACGTTATTATTATTTCCCTTCCCAAATTGTGTTTGCTTTTTAGTTTTATTTTACTGTTTTACTGATTTTTAATACCGCCGCACTCACGGTAACCAACCCATTGAATCATAAGGAGCACAACAGCAGCTCTGTCAACCCTGGCTGCTGTTACCAAGACGCATGCGCGATAGATCGCGAGTTGTCGCTCTAGGAGAACAGGGGAATCGAATAGTATCACGCAAGTGATGAACTCGAGTAGTATAATAGTAGTATATATGCGAGACAAGATGGGAGAAATGTGATGTGAAATACACATAAAAAGAACTAGCAAACGACTAGGTATAATAGTGTAAATGACATATTTTATTGACTCGATTTGTTTATATGATTTGTCCACAAACAACTGCAGTTTTAAACGTTAAATACACGCAGATTTACTCACCACTATCCGATTCATCGTCTTCTCTAAAATATTGCTTGCGCCCAGTTTTAAAATTAGTATGCTTTAAAATGCCACAACCGTTACACAGCTGCAATGAGTTGAGTATTGTTTTTCTCGTCAAAGAAAGTCTGTTTTCGCAAACATCACCATCAAACATGGCTTGGAGTGAACTAGGGCCATTTAAATGCCGGACATTTAACAACTGACACGTGACGCTGATTGGACCTGCAACAGTTTTTCTTGGTCTTGT